>VMKM01003022.1:0-49070 GCA_008360985.2 Macquaria ambigua
TGCAACCATAGATCCAGACTCTACAGCTCCGGAGGCAGAAACACCTGCAGAAAGCAACAGAAGGAGAGAGAGAGAGAGAGAGAGAGAGAGCAACTACGGGAAAGGGAAGAAGTTGAATTAGTAACAAGCATTAATGGGATAAGAGTGCGTACAGATGGAGAGGAGGAGAGAGGAGCTCAGTGCATCATGGGAAGTCCCCCGGCAGTCTAGGCCTATAGCAGCATAACTAAGGGGTGGCTCTGGGTTCACCTGAGTCAGCCCTACTATAAGCTTTATCAAAGAGGAAAGTCTTAAGCCTACTCTTAAATGTGAGGAGGTTGTCCGCCTCCTGTACACAAACTGGGATCTGGTTCCACAGGAGAGGAGCTTGATAGCTGAAGGCTCTGGCTCCCATTCTACTTTTAGAGACTCTAGGAACCACAAGGAACCCTGCATTCTGGGAGCGCAGTGCTCTAGTGGGGTAATAGGGTACTATGAGCTCTTTAATAAATATCCTAAGTCCTTAAATGATTTCAGACCTATAGCCTTGACTTTGTTGGTAATGAAGTCTTTTGAAAAGTTGATCAAAAAAGAACTTTAGTACAGGTCAGAACATCTGCTTGATCCACTGCAATTTGCATATAGAGCCACGAGGGGGGTTCAGGATGCCATACTGACTTTGCTCAACTATATATACAAGCACCTGGATAGTTCAAACAATCATGCAAGATTATTGTTTGTGGACTTTTCATCAGCCTTCAATACCATACAACCACATCTGCTGGTTCAAAAGCTCACAGACGAGTTTGGTCTGGATAGTGGTATTGCTGGCTGGATTTTAGATTTCCTCACCTGTAGGTCACAAACAGTAAAAGTAAATGGTCATTTTTCTGAGCTGTCTGTGACATCCACTGGCTCCCCCCAGGGATGCGTTCTCTCTCCTCTATTGTTCATATTGTACACAAATGACTGCCGTAGCATGTATGAAAACCATCACATTCTAAAGTTTGCTGATGATACAGTCATAGTTAGCCTGCTTAACAACGAGGAAACTTGTCATGGTCCTATTGGCGATTTCTTTTTAAACTGGTGTTATGAATCATTTTTAGAATTAAATGTGTCAAAAACTAAGACCATGTGCATTGATTTTAGATGTTCCCATCCCCCTCCTGACAGTACAGTTATTGATGGCCAAAATATAGAAATAGTAGAATCATACAGATATTTGGGAACCATACTAGACAACAAACTGTCATTTGAGATAAATACTGACATGGTGTACAAGAAAAGCCAGCAGCGTCTTTTCTGTCTCAGGAAACTGTCAAAATTCCAGGTTGACAGGACCTTGATGACAACGTTTTATCGTTCTTTTATTGAGTCTCTTCTTACGTTCTCACTTATCTGCTGGTTTCAGTCTCTCAAGGTCAAACAGAAAAACTTATTAAATAAGGTGGTAAATGTCTGCTGCAAAATAACAGGCACTGCACTGGAATCTCTGCATGATCTTTACAACAAACGGGTACATAAGAAAGCAAAATCCATACTGTCAGATTGCTCCCACCCTCTACATCAACAGTTTCAGACTCCCCTTAGCTAAGACAAACAGATTTAAACACTCTTATACCCTCTGCCATCTCCCTCCTAAACTCCAGGAGGAAAAGGTAGATGTTGTTTTAACTTATTTTCTATTGTTGTTTTAACTTATTTTCTATTAATGAATTGTTTTCCTCATTAACTTATTACAAATTGTATCACTTATCCGCAGTCTTGGTGTTGTGTCCATATTGTCTTGTGTTTTATGTGTGCTAAATGTATTTCCCATTGCTGCATACCAAATCGCCCCCACTGGGGGACAAATAAAGTGATTGAGGAGAAGGATTTTAAATTATATTCTGGATTTTACAGGGAGCCAGTGTAGTGAAGCTAATATTGGAGAAATATGATCTATTCATGACTTGACTTCGCCATCCTAGGAAATTATTTTTTTTGCATTGGCTGGTACTCTTTACTTTGATGTGTCCATGTAATTGGGGACTAGCTGTGAGCGTGGCAAGTCCCGCCCTACTGTGCTGTGATTGGCTAGTACTCGTTATTTCGACAAGTTACTCGTGTGTTCATCCCTCACTCGCGCAGCACAGACACATCTTTCACCATTACCACACATGAGGGTCTATTGTCTGAAGAGGATCCAGCAGATCTAAATGTGTGCAGTCAGTTATTGTTTCTTTGACTTTTGTCCACACACACACACACACACACACAGGCAGAGAAGAGATGAGGCAACAGCCAGGTCATGTAACAGTTTATGCAGCATTCCTCTATGACAACTGTAACACTATGCAAACAGGGCAAACAACAACATCACAGACACGGCAGGTACACATATGCATGTCACAATACAGTTTCAATTCACAGGGCTTTGTACTATTCTACATGACTGCACTGTGTGATTGTAGAGACGTGATATCACTTTGTTAAAATAGTTGGTACTGCAGGCCAGCAGTACATTGCATTGTTCAAAAGTAGAATAACTGAAGTGCTATACTAAATAATAACACACAACGGCTCTTTATTGTGAGTAGTTTTATTTTTTATCTTAATATAATCCGATAATTTTACTTTTCAACAAAGTAACAGTACCTCAGCTTCAGTGCAATATGTTAGTATGTTTTCCAGTCTTGACAAAGTGTCAACATCTTACAACTTGATGGATGCTGTTGTATTCTATACACCAGGCGGCACTCTTCCAAATACTGGCAGCTTTTTTAAATGTTATGAGACCATTCAGGCTTTCCGCTTAGGAAACAAGAATCCAGAGAGACTCAATGATGTGCTGTGAAGTCAGGAGGATTTTATAACGCAAGGGTTAAAGACAGAATAATTAACTCCAGTGACGCTGGACTTCAAACATATCCAAGTGTTAAGATACACACAGTGTCTTTTCTTAGCATGTCTTAGAACTACTTAAACAGGAACTTCATTAGTTCATATTGTATATCTTCTGTTGTAGTTCTACACACCAGATTCCTTCTTTTGGACAGGAATGCTGATGTGTCATGTGACTTAGAAATTTGCAGTGTGTAACATCTACAGCTATAAGACAGGAAGGCCATCAGCAGAGATCTACAGCATGGTTACACACCAGAGGACACTGTTTTAGAAACCTCTGGAAACACAAAGCAGCTCCATGCTACTCTGAAAAAACAACATTCATGCACAAAACTGGTTTTTGAACATTAATACACAGTTGAATGACATCAGAAGTTGAAAACTACATCATAAGGCTTGTGAGGAAAATGTGGTGAAACAGCTGGAAGACTATTTGCAGGATATATATTTTATATTATGTGTATAAAGGCATCAGGTGGAGGGTTTAGTACTGTATGCTTTATGGAACAGGACCTTTAAAGTATAGATTTAAACAGCTTGGAGAACTGTGTACATCACTGGTGCTACAGCTTGTAATCAGTCACCTTTAGGTCACTTGTTTGGTTACATGAGGACAGGTTGGGCTGGGACAGTCAGGAGGTAGGATTCAAGGTGTAAATGCACACAGTGACAGGTTCTTTGAATTCAGTATAAAATACATGTTTTAATGCTAAATTATAAGCAAACGTAGGTAGCAAAAAAAGTATGTTCTGCCCTCTTTTGTTAGAATACTGGCTGTAGGGTCAAAGTGCTTCAGTGTATGAGTGATATTATATTGCGTACATATCAACACCAAAGGGCTGGGATCAGTTTAATATAATCCATTCAAAAATATTAGAGAATATTTATGATTATTTTTTCAAACGCTGAAATGTTTGAAAATGTCTATCATATTCCTCTTCATGGACTGGCTGATTGTTTGCTCTGACTTTTCTTTCTGTGCATTTGATTAAATGTAATTTTTACTTTTCAAAAAAGAAGTCAATAAAAAGTCAGATTGGTAAATGCAGATTTTGAATTGAAGGAGTTTTCAGTTAATTTGACTGGTGACAGAATACAGAAAAGAGACGCTCCTGTTGTACAAAGATGTACATTCTGGACCAAAGGCCTGGTTGGCTTTGAATTACCATTCCAGCCTTTTAAGAGGAGCTCTCTGCCTGAAAGGTCTGTAGATTGTTCAGGTCAAGAAAATGACAACAAAATGATGAAGTATTGTTGATATTAAAGGGAAACTCTGGTATTTTTAAACCTGGGCCCTATTTTTACAAATTTTGGCGTGTAAATGACTAATACTTACCAAAGGTTTTGGAATTGGTCCAGTAGATCCCGTAGCGAACGGGCTGCAACGTAATCGCACGTGAAATGTATGTCCACTAAAAGTGCTTGTTTTTGCCACTGACAAGGCTGTCCGACAACATTATGGAAAGGATCCCTACAGAGACAGACCGTTTGTTAAAGAGTAAGATCTTCCTGCAACAACTCAACCTCTCGCAAGATTTCAGAGCGAGACTTTTTCTTGAGCGAGACTTTCTGTTTCTGGTTGAACAAAAAGGATCTTTTGTAAAAATAGGGCCCAGGTTTAAAAATACCTGAGTTTCCCTTTAATACTTGTGTGGCCATGGCAGCAGCAGTGTGACAAACATGTTTGAGAAGGAACATTGAAGAACACTGACACCATATCAGCTCAGGAGTTGCTGCTAGTCTGAAATAAACCTGGAAGTATGCTGCATTTATGTCATACGGGAAAGACAGTGAAAATCTGAGGTTTCTACATGAACTAAAATTAGTTATCAGTTAAGGGGATTAAAGGTCATCAGAAGCAACCAAGTGAAATTTAATTTGTTTTAACTTTTGTTGTTGTGAGCTGTGAAGGCGTCGAGGTCATTTACAGACTAAGGGTGGAAATACACAGAGAGCAGTGAGCTGGGCAGAGCTCTGAGCTCCCGTTCGTTTTCTATGAGAGGCAGCAAATCTTTCATGAGGAGCCTGACAGGATAGTTGGGGGCAATAGAAAGGCAGGTGGTGCGCATGGCAACGTTCAAATGAATCAACTGAGACCTGAAAGAGGAGGGAATTGTGGTGCAGTAATCACACCTGAGATTCTGTCGTATATTTATCGTAAATAAATGTAATTTGAAGCATCCAATCAGAGGTGACTCAGAAGTAAAGTGTAATTGGATTGACAGCTCAGTGGATCTGCCCACTGAAAGCCGAGTGTGGAGGTGTTGGTGGCCTCGCTACTTTCTGTGTGTATCTACACAAAGCCACCTTTGTGTTTGAAAGTGACCTTCCTCTTCAGCCGCAGAATTCTGGGGGGGGGGCAGGATGTCGACCATTTAGAGGTCATAGAGGACCTCCAGCACAGTGGCCAGAGACCATGCCTGGGTCTCACAGCTGAAAGGGCAGTACTGGCCATTCTCATTGGTCAGCTCAGGCAGACCCTTCCATGGAGACCTGAGAAGGAATAGGTGGGTCAGAGCTGACAATACAATAAAATGATTCATTAAACATTACAGATCAGTTAGCGTACCTTCCATTCATTCCATATGGGTTTGGAAAATATCTCAATTGTACAGCAAATAACAAACTAAGACATTCATGTAATCTGAACTGCTTCAACAGTATTCCCAACAGAATATCAGGTTTCGTTATCCATTTTTGATTCAGAAGTAAAAAAAACAAAACAAAAAACAACTAACTTTGCTTTCATCAGTTTTTATGTCATTTGCCATAATTTCATCATCAGTAGAGTACACGGATAAACAGAATCCGAATCCAGAATCCTACCTCTCCAGGTGGGTATAATGTCGTGACAGAACATTTTTCACCAGGGTAATTGTTTTGGCGTGGGTTTCTTCTCCCAGCTGCTTGGCAAAGTAGAGTTTAGCACGCAGGAAGTAGCCTACTGGCCACAGCCACTCCTACACACACACACACACACACACACACACACACACACACAAAAGGAGAAAAATAAAAATATCAGCGCCACACTGCAATTAAAAGGAAACATCCTGTTAACACCATTTCAATCACAACTTGATTTACATGTTGGGGGAAACTTCTTGAAACATTTAAGTTCACGTGAGGATGATGGGTGATGAGCGTACTGCTGCACTTTCTGATACCCCTTTTCCACCAACATGGAACGGGTTGCGTTCCAGTTCGCGTTCATAATTTTGAACCGTTCGGAGCATTTCAACCAAAAATAAATTGATTCGGAATGCGGTTCCCAGCTGGAACCAAAACTAGCAGGTTTTCCTTGACCTGAAGTTTGAACTGTGATGACATCAGTGAGTGTGTCTTATTCTCCAGGTTGGAAAGAGGATGGAGAAGGCAACAATGGTCTCTGGTCTACTATGGTAATAGTCCTCTACGTCTTCTTATGATTAATAGTTGGTCCAAAAACAAATATCTGTAATAACAGAACAAAAGCTTGCAGGTAATCAATGTGATCCGTCATCTACTGTTTACTTCAGCTGTGCATTGTGCTGCGCCCTCCGTTGATGACCCCTGATTACAATGGTTACGCTCAAAACTGGTGGTATCACGGGCTGGTTCGCTAGAGAGCACCAAGGTTCCAAGAATCCTGAATGGAATTTAAGAGCCAGAGCTGATTTGGTGGAAAGAGGGAGTGACTGAGCTCTACTCTCACATGTTGTATTTTAGCCAGTGAACTCAACAGCAAAAGCAAAACATTAATTTCAAAGTATATTAAATTAGGCCTGATAAAGTTACTGACATGTCATACAGTATTCTATCAAAACATCTGTAGTATGAAATGTTTGAATTGCTGGCTATATACTATAGTTGAAGTTGAAAATGTCTGGCTGGTTGTCAGACAGACCTCATCCTGTTGGCTATCATCTTCAATAAAGGGACTTCAAGTGGTTGTTTAGCTTCAGACTAACTCCTCCAGGAGCCTTAAACCATGTGACACTGCAACTCTGTAACCTGGAGTGTTTTACTTATTAAACTCCAGCGCCAGGTGACTATAGGCTCTGTCAGACTCACAGGTCCTTGGTGGTAGTTGAAGCCTTTTGCAAGGTTGTAGATGTCGTTGTCCAGAGCGTTGTCATAGACGCCACAGTACACCATATCACTAGGACGACACAAACACCATGTCAGTATGAGACTGAATATAAAACAGGTTATACAATATGATGATATAAATACAGCAATTCTACTGCGTGTGTATGGGAAAACTACTAATCCTTCCACTGCTGCTAAACTTGTCATGAAACATTTCTTTTAAGCGGTAAGACGTGATAACATTTACAAGCAGGGATGAATAAAGTAGATCTGCCACATGTGTTTGTGTGTATTGAGAGCACATGAAGATTATTAGATAGCTATTACTCAGGGTCAAGTGTCTTCATTCCCAGAGGCCCCAGTAGTTTCTTCTCAGCCGTCTCCAGAGCCTTCCAGGCTCTCTCCACCGTGAATAGCTCGGGAGCCTTTTAACACAGAGATCATGGCAAGCAACCAATCAGTGATCTAGACACTTAACACACAGTTACAGATTATTCAGACATCTTTCAGTCGGTCCACTTACCACCACCATGGCAATAGTGAAGTTGGGCCTAAGCTGGTAGTCACACCAGGGGCTGGAGGCTCCATAGCTGTCCTTATAGATGCCTTTCTTATGCACCAGATCAGGGTGTTTCTCATTGGGGTCATCAGGAGCCCCAGACACCCAGTAACCTGCTTCAAAGGACTGCTGGAGCTGCTGGTTCCACTGTGAGTATGAGATAAACACTTCTACACCTGGAACACAATGAAAATGATTTATTACAGATGGCTGCTGTAATGAGTGCAGGAGACATTTCTTTAGCTGAAAACACAGGTAAAACCTCAGTGTTTCTGTTAGTGTGTGTGTGTAATACCATCTCTGTGCACTTTAGCTCCATCATAAGGGAACAGTCCTTTGGCATGGAGCTCCACAACCCAGCGAACAGCTGACTTACTGAGACCAACTATCTCCACTGCTGCTCCATCTCTGGACAGAAGAAGTGACACAGAAAACATATTAGGCTACAAGTAACTCTTATTTTCATCCTTGACTGATCTTTTAATTATCTTTTCAATTATTTGATTCATTATTTAATCTATAAAAAATAGTGAGAAATGCCCATCACAATTTCTCAAAGCCAAGATGACTGCTTCAAATGTCTTGTTCTGTTTAACTAATAGTCCAAAACTCATATAGATATATACGATTACGATGATGTAAAACTGAGGAAAACAGCAAATCCTCACATTTGGAACTGCTGATAGACTGATCAAAACATAAAAAACAGGATCAAAATCTGATGCAACGTGCGATGACAAATGTAAACGTCTGAAAAACTGCAAAGGATTTGTTTTGTGATGACTTTCTGTTACTTTTCAAATGGATGTGAGGGAGTGTGTGTGTGTGTGTGTGTGTGCTCAGTTTGTGTGTGTTACCTTGGAGTAGCAGGCATGCCTTTGTTCCTCGCTCTCTCACTCTCTCCCATTTTGTCCATCCAAGTGCCGCAGTTAAAGCGGTTTCCTCCAGTCACAAATCCTGTGGCTGGATCCACCTTAGCAACCACGTTGAAGCCTGGAAAACAGGGGCAGAGCTCAGAAATGCTGTGGTTGGTACTGAAGGGTTGTTTGGAAAACTGCTGGTGTGGCACTGATCTAATGTTTCCCCTGTGGCACTGACAAAAGGGCTCTCTGTGGTACCAGAAAATGATTTGGTGCTGTAAAGAGTAGGACTGTTTATTATTTTTTTATATTGGAACATCTCCACGTACATTATCATTTACTTATATTATATGTACATGTATAGTGTAACACACACACATACATATTCCCTGTCCTACCTTCATCTCTCATGTGCATGTCTATCTTGGGTCCAGCGTTTCTCTCTCTGAAGGAAATCCCTTCCAGGTGGCGCTGCAGAGCCTCCTGGATCACATCATACAGAGGCTGCTCCTACACACACACACACACACACACACACAAGTATATACTGTAAATGTGAAGTTGCATATTAGTAAGATGATGGTTGAGTATTTGTATGATTGAAATTAGTGTGTGTGTATAGGATTTGAAAATGTTTAACTCTGGTGACTCCTGGTGGTAGTATCAAGAAAGACGCTGGCAGATGGCAGAGCACGCTGCTAACCTGGATCTGTGTGTGTGTGTGTGTGTGTGTGTGTGTGTGTGTGTGTCTTAGTGGTACCCACCACTTCTCCAGGTTTGCAGGGTTCACAGTCATCAGTAGGGTATATGCGTGCCACAGGCAAGCGAAGGATTTCATGCCCTTGAGGAACGTGGGTAGTGTAGTCCTGAACAAAAGCACACAGTAAATATAAGTAATAAAGTACATCATTATATATGATATTAGACCATACATCTATGTGAAAATAATTACTTTCCTTATCCATTTATTTAAATAATTTGATTAATAAACATTTAGATACAACTTTTCTAAATATAATTAGAAAGAGGAGTGAAAACAGATCAACAGCAAAAGCAAGAGAGGCACAATGAATGTGAAAACAACTGCAGGAAAAAATATTTATAAAAGTTTATAACTTAAATATCTATAATCCCTTATATTAGGGTAGAAAAAGCGAGCTTGAACCAAACTTTGCTTAATTTATTTTTGGTATTTGAAATGTGGATCATCTATCTCACCTAACATCAGCCATTTAGTAGTTCCAAACTAAAATTTCCAAAATTATGACACGACCAACCCTGAAAGTTCTGGCTGAAACATGCAAGCTGTTGCACTCACCATACATTGGTCCACCTGTGACCAAATGCCTCTCTCAAGTTATCTGTTAGGTGACCAATGACATAAGTTATTGATTGTTGGCCCCAAATTCTTTATTTATACAAGCATGTTTGGTAGCCATGGTGACTAACTGTATCTGCTGCAGGGATTTTTCCACAGTTTAAAGATTCTCTAATCTATGTATTGACATTAATGATGCACAGTCAGATGACTGTGTGTCATGTGAGTTTTGATATTTACACACCTTTACCTCCCTCTCTGCATCTATTCCCCCATTAATTACTCTGTATTACGGTGTCCTCCTACCTGGATGCACTGCAGCCACCACCACACAGCATCACGACAGTTGTATCTAGCACAGTGACCCTCGCCCAGCAGGTTGGGGATCAAACCATGACGCAATGTCCCCGCAAAGGCCAGGATGATGTCACTATGGAGACCATGAGACAGAATGGTTAATTTTAGAGTTCAGTTACTGTGGGCTTTTGCAGAGTCCTGTCTAGATGGTAACCGTAGATTTGCGAAACTCTCACACATGCGCACTTGATTCAGCACAGTAGCGCCTGACTCTGCAGTAAGTACTTTACATATGTACTCTAAATACTTTACATCCTCTTAGACTATTATACATAGAGACAAACATAAGCAATAGTAGGCTATATGGCCTAGATGTCAGATACACAGAAAGTGCAATCAGCAGAAACCCACCGTTGTAAAGTGACAAATCACGCTGTTGTAGGCTACTGGGCTACTTGTTGCAATGCACGGCATCTTAAATCTACACTACAGAATAGTCTATTCTGATGGTTGTACAGCCGTGACAACAAATTGGTTCGCATTTGTACACCATTGGTGGTCTACATCTGCTAGGGAAACAAGTAAGACCGCTTAAACTACACTGCAAACAGTATACGAAACACTGCTTCTCGTGGCTCCATGGTAACAGTACACAATGACAAACAAAGCACACAATGAAGAAACAACACGTACAAATCTAGGGTTACTATCTAGAGACAACCCTTTTGCAGGCTGATGCTGTTATAAATCTGCTGGAAAATTAAATGTAGTGCTGATATTCAAATTAAAAGGCCACTGAAGCAGCTTTTAAATAAGACAAAAAACCCCAGAATACTGCTACTACTAATCCACTCAAAATGTCATCAGAAACAGTTCAGTTCTTACAGACACATACATACTTACCGAGCCTCAGTGTGTCTCCCAGTGAGCAGCATCAGTCCTCTGAGAGCGATGAAAGTGTCTCTGCCCCAGCAACGGAAAATCCCAGAGGAGAAATGAGGAAGACCTAAATGATATCAATTAGTTAAAAACCATGAAATAATCCTAATAATAATAATATTATTACTTAGTCTTTATCCACAGAGAAACCATTAAGTCTGTTGCTAGGCTACCTGCAGCCAATGAGACACAGCACTGCTCCTTCTGGCCTGTGATTGGACTGATGCGGTAGGGAACGTCCTCGAGTTCTGCAGAAAGGGGAGGGAGCGCGGGGAAGCGTCCAACGCCACACATCTGAACTGAACCCAGCGCCAGGTGACGAACAAAGCTGGAGCCGTTCTGGATGAAACTATTTGGACAAGGACATGGCAAATCAGCAGCTGCAGCAAGACGGGAAATGTGCTTGTTCAAAAGTTCACTTGACTGCAACAAATCAGACCTTAAAATTCACAGTTTGGGATTTGAATTTCAGATCTCAACAATGCAATTTCCATAATCTACTGTATCCTACCTCGACATGAGTTTTTGAGTTGTGTCCAGGGCTGTAGTGTAGGTTGACACCAGGATGGCATCAAAGTAACAGGGGATGAGGTAGCGTGGGATGTGTTTCAAGTAGTTAAACATGGCTCCCAACCACTGACCCACCTGCAGACACACAATGTTACAATCTGTTCCAGGATCAGCTTAAGGACTGGGGACGCTCTTAACGAGGAATACGCCACCACACACTGCCTTGCTCAGTTAAAGTCGAGAAGAAACAGCATTTGGAGAGTATCGAGCTTCCGTATCGTGAATTGTGTTTTTTTGGCATGTATTGTTAAATAGGTGCACAATATGACTGGGGATGTGATCTAAAAGGGTTAAAAAGGTGTTTTTCATTTCATCTCGACTTTAATTAATGCGGTGCTGGTCATTTGATAACAATAGTCCAACAACCAGTTCACCCATCTTAGGTTGGAACTAATAGTTGGGAATGTAATGAAGTACTTGAGCACAAATCTATTTTTTATTTTCTAGACTATTTTACAGACATGTAGCTCAGAGAACATTGGCATCGGTCTTCATATTCATACTGTCGCTCTCAGTTGTTTGAGCTATCCTGCTGCACAAGTATTACATTCCAATGAGCAATGGTGCAGCAGGTAGGGAGGTGGGTCTGTTTTAAATGCTCACTTCACCCAAATGACAAAATACACATTTTCTCACATATCCTAAGCCCTGGTGGTGTCTGGCCATGCAAAGTTTCAGTGTTTTTGAGAGACTGATGCTCAAAGCAATGAAAAATGACTTTTGAAAAATTCAACAGCAGAAACAATGCTCCGACTGAGATAAGATTAAAGTGTCACAGCAGCAGAAGTACAAGAACAGATATATAGAGCATAGTACAGATGAGTAGCTTTAAAAAACTAGAATACTATATACATTCTGAATATCTACTATGTACAAAATGAAGCACGAGAAAACAAGATAAGTTTTATAAAATAAGTTTTAATGAAAACTTGCATGCCCAAAAATTGCACTTGGGGGAATGGAATCAGTTGGTGGGTAAAGTGTCTTGTCTCTGCAGATAGCAGTGTTAGCAGCACCCTTGATACTTGATATATTTCTCAATGCTTTGAGCACTGCTCATAAATAATATTCCCTTCACCTTCATTGTACTAAAATCTCAGCAGAAATATCAGAGACAGATATCTCAAAACCTGAACAAACGAAAACAAAATCTATCAGTATGTCTAGATACCAGTAGAGATAAATAAAAAAATATGTATTTTTGTAATTTGGGTGAAGTGGCCCTTTAAGGCTGTAGAACCCTCACCTGTGCCAGTGGTCCCTCTCTGTTTATCAGTCTGTTGGAGACAAATTCTATCAGCCAGTCCCCTTGTCTGAGGTTAGCACACAAAGGATGGCCCAGGTCATTGTTGGGACGGATATCAGCCAGCACTGACATCAGACCTGCAGAGACACAGCAGCACGTACAGTTACACTCCTGTCACAATAGGCTAGTAATGTGACAAATACTTCAGATGTAAAAGTGCTCTAAAGCATGTAATGGGGCTACGTCTCCGCAGTGTTGTTTGATGAACATAAAGGATGCATTGTGCAGGTGTGCAGTTTATAAAGTTGAGAGGTTGCAACAGTACTGTACAAACTAAAAACACCTGTGTTTACAGCTATGCTTCTTTTGTTGTTGTCCTTGAATGTGTAAAGAAACTCTCTTGAACAACTTGGTGAGTGATTGTGTGAAATTGTCTTCCTGGATCTTTGCTACATGTACAGAATCACAGAGCAAGCATCTGTGTCCAGTGCTGTGAGTATGCACAGGACAAGTGCAATACTTTGCAAACAGGAGCGAATCATCCAAGGCCCTCTGAGTCCTGAGTATTAAAAAAAAAGCCTTTAACATTACATGGCTGACACCAATGTATTTCGGCTGAATGCTTAAATTTAGCAAAAATTTATCAGCAGGGATTTGCTCATTATTTGAAGATGTGTGTGTGTGTGTGTGTGTGTGTGTGTGTACTTCTGGAGTCTGAAGAAAGGTAAAATCACTGCAGCTATGTGGGAGCGAGCTAGCTAATTTAAGGAAGCCTTTGTTATTTGACTGGTCTTTACACTACTACAAGGCTACATAGAATGTTGTAATTTTCTGTCCTTAGCACTTGCTAATTTCTGGGAGAATTTTGTAGTTTTTTCAGCGTACACTTGATGAACTAGAAACTATGTGTAGCTGCTGTGTAACTACCTTGTAGTCCAGCATATTTGAGGCTCTCCCATCCTGGGATATTGTAACAGCCTCCACCATCTTCTTGTTCTTCTGAGTCGCAGCGAAACAGCAGGACATTCAGGTCTGCTAATGTCAGCTTAGACATCAGCCTGTGAAACACACACATAGCTTTAAAATAACCAGTTCGTATGTGCAGCTTTACCAAATGAGATAGTGTACATGGGCGCTGCTGTCTGACAGTGTTACAGTGGAAAGTATTCAGACTCCTTCACTTTTTTCACATTTTGTTATGTTGCAGCCTTATACCAACATTTTTGCAAATGTATTAAAAAGGAAAAACTGAAATATTACATTGAGTTTTCGTAGCCTTTGCTGACACTTGAAATTTAGCTTAGGTCCCATTTCTCTTGATCATCTTTGAGATGTTTCTACAGGTTGATTGGAGTCCACATGTGGTAAATTCAATTGACTGGACATGATTTGGAAAGGCACACAACTGATGATGTATATCAGAGCAAAAACCAAGCCATGAGGTCAATGCTGAGGAACTGCTCTAGGGAAGGCTACAAAAAAATGTCTGCTGCATTGAAGGTTCCCAAGAGTGCCAACAGTGCCAACAGCCCACAGTTCCCACAGTGGTCTCCATAATTCTTAAACGGAAGAAGTTTGGAACAACCAGGACTTTCATAGAGCTGGCCGCCCAGCCAAACTGAGCAATCGGGGCAGAAGGGCCTTGGTAAGAGAGGTGACCAAGAACCCGATGGTCACTCTGACTGAGTTTCAGAGATCCTGTGTGGAGATGGAAGAAACTTCCAGAGGGACAACCATCACTGCAACACTCCACGGATCTGGGCTTTATGGCAGAGTGGCCAGACACTCCTCTCTGTAACACACATGAAAGCCCGCTTGGGGTTTGCAAAAAAGCACCTAAAGGATTCTCAGACTGTAAGAAACAAGATTCTGTGGTCTGATGAAACCAAGATTGAACTGTTTGGCCGTAATTCTAAGCGTCAGGTCTGGAAACCAGGCACCACTGGGGACTGGTCAGGGTTGAGGGAAAGCTGAAGTACAGAGATATCCTTAATGCAAACCTGGTTCAGAACAATCAGAACCTCAGACTGGGCCGAAAGGTTCACACAGCTAAGACAACGCAGGAGTGGCTTAGGGACAACACTGTGAATGTCCTTGAGTGTCCCAGCCAGTGCTCGGACTTGAACCCAATCAAACAGAAGAATGGCAGAAAATCCCTAAATCCAGGTGTGCAAAGCTTGTCGCTTCATACCCAAGAAGGCTCAAGGCTGTAATCGCAGCCAAAGATGCTTCAACTAAGTATTGAGTTAAGGGTCTGAATACTTCAGATTTTGTGCAGCTCCCTCTGGAGACACAAAAGGCTTTATACAACTAGTACTCCCCAACTACCTGTAAACAGAATTTGATGTATAAAATCGGAGGAGTTGAGTGACTGTTTGACTCTCATCCATCATGATTCATTTCATTCTCAAAGGACGCTAAAGTCTATTCTACAAGTAAAAGATAAACCTAGTTAAGGTGGGTTTAACCTTTACTATACCCATACAACAAATACAAAAAGTCATGTCTCATTAGGGCATGAGCGATGTGTGTACATGTGCACTCACTGTGCCAGGGGTTTCTGCAGTGCTTCTGGTGGGTTTTCTTCTGCTACACTGCCTCTCCTGTATTTTGGGCTGAACTGGGACAGATAATACCGCAGCACCCCAACCAACTTCTGGGCCTTGGGGTCCAAACTAACCCTGTGAGGAAGAGGGAGATTGATAGAACACTTTGTGACTAACACCTGACCAAATACAATGCTAATACATCAGCTTTTAATAAACCATGGAAAGAATGATAAATATGCCTTTTCTTCAATGATGATGCAAATTGTACTGATTTCACTTTTGTGCTGAAGTGTTTGTGTGGGTCTCTGTGTGCTTTACCTGAAGGCGATGACGCTGCCAGGTGTCAACTTCTGAAAGGTGATTTCCTGCACAAACTCTGATCGACCTTTAGATGTCACTCCAGCTTGCTTCACCACCGCACTCTCTTGTAACTATTTATAAGTATATATATATATATATATATTTATTTATTATTTTAGTGATAGGCTCATTCAATAATACATGGAATTAGACTGGCCCTGTTTCCATTCAACTGTCAAGCAAATTTTAAGCAAACTTTTGAAATGTTGCAAAAAAGAAATGTGAATGAGGCGCGTTTCCATCAACTGGTTTGGAGATATTAAACTAGGCTTGGAAAAAACTGAAAAACGGCTAGTGATCCTAAAAATGATCATAGCAATATTTACCGGTATATGCTCTTTTATTTCCACAGTGTATTCTGGCATGCCGTTGATGTAGTTGTCATCCTCCTTATAACTCCCAGCATGCCTTTCCACTGTCCTTGCCTCCAGTACCACTTCCTCTATCTTCCCTGGAGAGAGAGACAGAGAGGGGGAGAGAAATATTGTCAGCATTGGGAAGCCTTGTTGGGAAACCTGGTTAACAAACTCTTGGACAAAATCTTAAGTGTAAGAAAGTGAATACTACAAAGACAATGCAACAGAAATATTTAGAAATACATGTTTGATTTCTGACATAAAGGCGATAATGTTATCGTCATACCAGGTATGAACATGGGTGGGACGTTGGTGTCGTACTGGTGGGTTTTGGGGTTCCAGAAGGCTGTCCTGCACACTGCCACCACAGACTGGTGTGTGCTGGGACAGTGACGTGTAACTGCAACAATATCTGCATCCACCTGGTCTACATACACCTGGAGAGGAAGATGATTAGAGATTAAACTTGGACATGCTGTTCACCGACAGGTGATCTCTAGGAAAGGTAGTGCAGAAACACAACACCAATTAGCATCCAGCACCAAAGAAGGAGATATCAAAACATTCTAGGCATACTGCTTACCTTATATACATTAAAAACCCTAAACAGGTTGCAGAATGAGCTGACATTACTTTTAGTGTGAGCTGATGTTTTGTTTACACACACACACACACACACACACACACACAAAGCACATTATGGTACCTGTATGAATCCCTGGGCAGCCAGTTCCTGGTGCAGCTTGTTGAGTGCCAGTTTCCCAGCTATGATGCCAGTCTGGAATCCAACCTCACCAGTGGAGGTAGGGGGTGCTGTCGGATTCCACTTGGGGTAAAAACGCTCCTCCTTCACCACAGAGATCTACACACACACACACACACACACACACACACACACCAAGCACTATCAAGATTGTGTGTTAATCTACTAATGCTATTCTATTAGTTCTTCTAGCAAAACAAGCAGTGGAGCCGGAGTGTGTTTTATGTAGTATATGCTAGGTACTGTATGCAGATGATAGATTATATCACCCCATATACAGTATCTCAGTGTGTGTATTCATTATATAGTGTATATTCTATTTTGGTACTAATTTATTATATTTCCCTGTAAAAATAGTAGGAAAGGAGGAGTGAACTGAGACTAAACTGATGATGTGAATAAGCAAAGATGGACATTAAAAGTTAAATGTGAAGCTATAAAGTGAATCATGTAGCTTCAATCGTAGCATATGGTTGCTGTTTAGCAGCCGACTCTCAAGTATCTGCTGTACAATTCCCAGCAGCACCTGAGTGCCTGTGGGAAACTAGTCAGCTCACTCTTTATTGTGACACTGTAGCAGAAGTCACAGCTTCACAGAACATAAACTAGCATTAACCAAAACAGACCATGATTATTGTTAAACGCTTTAGACATACTGTTGAGCCAAAATTACATCAGATGGAAGTAATAGCTTGTGTGTGTTTTGTAAATAACCTGATGTGGCACTAATTCATCATATCCTCTGGTGGAACCAGTAGCACAGCACGCCATAGAGACCACAGCAGAGCTGGGGAGGGAGTCCAGTGCTGAACGCAGCTGTGTAACAAAGAGAGGCAAACACGCAGCAGTAACTGTACACACCTGACATCTGGATAGTTTAACCTGTTACATTTGAACATACTGACTTCATCACAAGTTCTTTTTGATAGCCATTAAGTCATGTTTTACTCAGCCTCATCCTAACCTGACCCTGACAGAGACCCACCTGTATTGGACACTCATTGTCATGGGTTACATCAAGGAACATGGCATGGGCGATGGCGGGCATCAGTGGACGGAGACTGGGCTGAACAAAAGCTCCGACCGGCTCGCCTCCGTAGCGATAGACCAATCTGCCTTCTTCATGGCTGTCACCAGCTGACATGGCCTCTATGGACAGGGTTGGGGGGGGTGAGGAAACGTTCATGAGACAGGGAGGACAGCTATCATAACACAATCCATACTGCTGCAGCACTGTGGGTGAGTTCACACATTCGAGCGTACTGTAGTGCAATTCTGGGTCACATTCCAATTTGTCAATGTGGGGGTTTTGCTGATGGACAACACGTTTAGGGTGCGTGTTCACACATGTATGGACTGAGCTCACAGGCACGACTGGTCCAGAATATTCACTATTTCCTAACTTGTTTTTAGATGTTACATTCAACTAGATTTCTAGCATTACATCTGCCATTATATATAATATTATAATGTAAGGGAATAATTATAGGTGCCACTTGTGCCAACCTAACTAATGCTGCATTCACATGGAATCAGGCACACAGCAGACGGTAGATGGACAACACCTTCTGGACAGCACAGTAAAAAACAAACAAACAGTCTAACGGAATGGCAGGACGGCCAAACAAAACACGCATGAAGATATGTTGCTATGGTGATGTCGTATTGTTTACAAATAATGGAATAAAATATATTAAATACAATTATTTCTGCTATTATCTTTGTAATTATTCTAGTAATGCATGTAGCTATAAAATGCAGCTTTCTCTCAATATTCTTTTGCAAACTTAAAATTAATGTTAGATTCCCTCCAAAACCTGAGGTCATTCTTTCATTTCCAACATGGATAGTGAAAGCAGAACTGCACTTGGTGAATCCCTTGTTTATGTTTGTCTGAAAGAGAGAAGTTTTTAGCTTCTCATTGTCCAGATCGCCAATTTACGGGCATCCGTCTACGTAACATCCGTTTGTAAATTCTGTCGAGAGGACTGGAAAAAGTTTAACTTTGGACAGCAATGCCGTCTATCGTTACCATTGCCGTCCTGCTCTCGTCCACAAAAATGATATCCGGTTTACCATCTACCGTCTGCCTGATTCCATGTGACTGCAGCACAATACCACTGTGTAGGTCTGTAGTTGTACTTTTGGGAATTGTGTTTAAAGAATTGAATTTCCCCAAGAGGAATTAATAAAGTAAATACGAACAGGTGACAAACTCTAAATGCTAAAAAACTAAATGCTTCCATACGAGGGCTCCCTGAATGTTTGATGATGGAAATGATGTGAATCATATGCTACAGCCTAATACGCTTGTTAGTAATCGTGTCACCCGTAACAGTAGATAATATGCACAAGCAACATAAATACCTACCCTGGTATCCCAAACTGTCTACTTTGTCAATGTTAATGAATTTATTCTATATGTAGGTGTGTGTAGTGTGAGTGCATTTTGAACACAAAGTACTGTACCTCGTATGAGCGATGTGATCCCTAGCTTGGTTACGAAGATATTGTCGAGCTCCTCACTACCGGTGAACAGTTCAGCCACCACATACAGGTTAGGACAAATTGTTCTGGCCACGTTCAGCATGAACTGGTCAACCACAGCAAGGCAACACAGCAAAACCAGTGCAGACAGTGCAAGAGGTTATGATTTGGAGAGAGGGAGAAAGAGGGAGATGTTTGGGGAAGAGATAAGAAAGGACAGAAAGAGGAGGAGGAAGAGGAGGAGAGTTAATGTGAGGGGGATACAGCCAGTTAGGGATAACAGGCCTCAAAGTAACCACAACATGCAGTCATACAGTTCATGAACACAGAGAGTGAGAGTAAAGAGAGAGAAAAGGAGGGGATGTTTGGGTATGAAGAGGAGGAATGCAGAACAATGCAGTGAGAAGAAAAGAAAGAGACAAAAAACACAAAGTTAGCTCATGCACTAGAGTTGTACCTCGTACAAGGCTGCTTATTCCCAGCCGGTTAACAAACACATTATCAATGAGCTCGCTGCCTGTAAACAGTTCAGCTATCACATACAGATTGGGTGTGACCGCTCTGGCTGCATCTAACATGGCCTGGACAAGACAATACACCAGCATTACAGACAGGGAGAGAAGAAGGGTCTGCTGTTAACAGGGTTACACAGTGTATATACAGTATGCACCTACCTTTATGCACACATGAAGACTTGGCTGTAGTGACATTCAGTGAAATAAAACCAGTCTGCAATGAAATGTTCTTTTCCCACTATTTACATGTTTTCACTATTTCTTTTTAAACTAAGCTACAATATGCATGCAATGCATGTTAAAAATACAATAAATAAACAGGATATGGACACTATGGCTAAATTCCCCCTTGGCATGAACATGTCTGTCAGTCATGGTAAGTTTGCGGCATATACGGTTTCCTGTAGGTATCTCATGAGAATGTGGCCATAGTGAGCAGTGACAGTGCTGTTTTGTTTTTAGGCTGTGCAAATGCCAGTTAGCTCATTCTCAGGCTATACAGTACTTTAAAAGGTAGACAACATGTGGCATTATTGTCATTTTAATGGCCTAAAGTAGCCAAGATTATTCCTGGGCATTAGATAGGTGTGTGCAGTTTTTCAGATAAATGGACAGGTCGATTTCTGGTCACACACTTTAGTCACACACTTTAGTCACAGCAGTTGATTTCTGTGGCAACACTGACACTGAGGTGTAGTAAATCTTTTGATGTTGCATCACAAGGTAACACATTTGCACTGTGAAATCAGTATATTTAACATGGAGTTGGTCCAGAAAGGCCAATGTGTATCTTAAACATTTATTCATATTACACAGTGCCCAGAAAAACAGAAATACCCATATGATGTAATGCAACGCAGTAAAAAAGGCCTACAATAAATACAAGCCAAAGTTCCATTTTTCTTGAAGATGTAGTTGTGTGTGTGTTGAATCAATGTTGAATGGTCATTTTTGAGGTGGTGGAGTTGCATTGTACCGCATTCTATTGACATGTGTTTCTAATAGTGAGTACATTTACATGCACACTTGTATTTACGTTTTGAGCCTTATCCTGTTTTTGATTGTACTCAGGACATGCCGTTTTCACGGAACAGGAGAAGCCTGATTATTTGTTTCATTGTATACATGCTCAAAACAGTACCCAGGTTTCTGATCATGCAGGTGTGCCTTGATTCCTCAACATCTCAGCCACACCTCAAAAGCTGAGGATGTACCCAGTTTGGTGTGTGGCTGAACTCTGCTGCATTTACCATTCTGGATTTTGCTTCTACTGATCACCAGTAATAGAAAACAAGAATGACAATACAAATCATGCTCTGTATAACAGAAGTCAAACTTTCCCTTAATTTCAGCACGCTTATTGTCATAACATCATTTGTCATCATAGTTTTTGTTCTACTGACTAACTACTATGTATCTTGAGTTGAGGGTGCACCTGCACACATGGAAAAGAATGATCAGAAACCAGGATCAGGTGTTTACATGCTTTAATATACTGGTTTCTATTGGAGGACTCCAATGGATATGATATGATGTTTACATGGGCAACACATAAGCACGATACTCCAAAAACTCAATCATAATCAGGATACTAGTGCGCATGTAAATGCACTCATTGAGGCAAATTCCCAAAAGGATTATGCTGCTTTTGCGGCTGCTAAACCTGCACAAATAAGACAAAAAGAAACCATGTCATTCTAAAAGCACCCACAAAGGGTGAAATGCACCCCTAAATGCGCTGCCAAGCAAATAGCATCTTGCTGCTCTGGTGCTATTTGCACGTGTTTAAATTAGGTAGAATATGCAGACATTTGGCGCAAACTTAGCCCCTTTCTATGCAAATAAGCCTCATTGTAAAAAAATCCAATTCACAAACAGCAGCACTAACAGCCACACGCAGTTAGAGTGAAAATTATTAGCATCAACAGAGAGTTGGTGCTAACTGAAGCGCATTTATAAGGGGAGTCACGTGCAGACTTTCCAGTGATCATGGAAGCAGTGATTGTAGCCAACGAAGGCATCGTCATGCCAGGCGTGCTCGTGAGCGGATATCTGGAAGGAGAATATCACTTTCTGATCGTAGCTCGCCGTGTGATTAGCGCATTTGTGAAGTGGACCTTGAGACGGGGCAGATGTGATGCCCAATTCATGGTGCTCTCAGCGGCCGCAATCCATTCTTTGTGAATTCGCCCGATTGTGTCCACCAGATTAATGTATGGGGAGGAGCAAAAATACACTGCGTCCAATACAACAACACCACAACAACTACAGCCTCAAGAATGACCACCGAGTTGAATCAACAACTTTTCTGACACAGTGTCAACAACTATTAATAATTCTAACAAAGGTGGTATTACAGTGGTCACTGGATTGCAATACAATGTACAGGGATTATATTTTTCTGGTCTATCAGTGTATTTAAGGACATCTACTTAACTGTATGATAATATGATAATATATGACAATACCTCAGCTACGTGTAATGGTGTAGAGTGGCAGTTGTCCAGTCTGACTCCATGGAAATATTTGGCTGTGATTTCAGTATACTTCTGCATGTGGGCCCACAGGTAAGGGCAGTCCTCAGGCCCCTTGCCATAGCGGAGTTTGACACTGTCACCCCAGCATATCAGCTCCCGACGCAGGTACACGTTGGAGCCTACAGGTAGCACAGACACAGACCAATACTATTACAGTGAATCCCAATTTCATCAGTGTACAGTACAACATCTAGTCTGCTTTCTAAGACGTTTAATAATATTGACCTGGCTCAGCAAAGTTGCGCAGTGGATCATCGCCCATCACCCAACCATTGTGAGCCAAGAAGTTACACGTCTTGTCTGGCTGGTCCAGTAACTGCATCTCCTGCTCCAGAGTCTTGTCCTGATATGGGAAGGTGAAATACCTGAGAAAGACAGATGAAAACACTGAGATCCACCAACACTCAGCCTCCCTTCACACCTGGCATCATCATGAACCTCATATCCCTGTTATCTGTATAGGATGTAGCCTAACATTTATATCTGGCATTACTATGCATCCGCCTCAACTGTTACAATTCACAAAAGAGGAAGGAAGTCTCGAGTACCTGGCATCCTGCATACAACATTAGAGAAAAAGCTGAGTTGTGCAACTTTCAATAGGAATGAAATTTGGACTGGTACAGTGGTAAGTACTTCTGAGTATCTTCTTGGTGAATTTGGATTTACACCAATGCAATCTCTGAACCCATCAGCTATCGTCTAACGAAGATTTAGCCTCAGGGGGCAACAGCCAATGTTTCGGGGCTTCCGGTGTAGCCAGCGGATATCTGGATAACGGATATCCGGGCCAAGACTTCCTCTTCCGTGCGCCGGTCATTATTTACAGTCTGATTAGCAATCTCAGAACCCATTGGCTGTCATCTGATGATGATTTGAATGCAGATACATTTTAAAAACCTAATAAAAAGCTAACCTCTAGGGTTCTGAGATTTATAAAAAAAGCTAAATTGGTGTCAGACGATAGCTGATGGGTTCAGAGATTGCATTCTGGCCAATGCATTCCACCTCTTTTGCTCTCCACATGGACTGCTTACCTGCATGCAACCAAAGCCCGCTCAAACGTGATTGGTCAATACGACTCGGACTATAAACGGCCTACAAATGGAAACCAGAACGCTTCCGATATTAAAATCTTGTCCCCTGCCTACAGATTCTGCATTCATATGCAGATGTCTGTTGATAGAGATTAACACCAAAGTAACATATAGTAGTTTATAGAAAAACAATGCATATGTAACATTGCAAAAGATGAGTTAGAGTTATGGTGTCAGACTGATATAACAGTGTTTTCATTCATAAATGTAAATTACCAGGTCAGTCTTACTTAAGGGTTTTATTCATAGAGGTACAAAGACTGTCAACTGTTTCAGTAAGATGGTTGATTTAGAAATAACATAATATATGTTATACTAAGAAACAAGTTAGGGGTCACAGGTTTCACACTAAAACCGTATAAGAAGGATACCTTGTTGCTACAATTTCAAAATGTTCACAAGTATAAGTTATTGCCTAGCACAGATCCAAGCTGAATTTGCCTTGCTGATAGTGGGGACTAACAGTGGGACTGTCACTCAGCACATTCACATTCTCCAGAGAATCAAACCTAAAACCAAAATATCAACTTTGCACACAACATATCTAGGAAGACTGCCATGGAATTAGCTTTGCACAGTCATGCTATAATTATGCTTCCAAGTGATTAATCACTTTTGATTTGATAGACCAAGTGGCCTTTCTTCTAGCACCGACCTTAGGACAAACTTTACATTTGTGGCCCCACTGCTGGTACAGTTCTTAGCATAACAAAAATGAATGGCTTTAGTGTTGTTACATCCATGTTTAAACTCAACAAAAGTACAAATGCTCAATGTTCATTAGTACAACTAAGTGTATTACTGTGTAGAATCCCACATGGTTCAATGTGATGCAACACTACAATACAAATGGCAGTGATTTTTACCCAGCTCTCCACCCCTCCACCTCTCTTCTACCTCCATGTCTCGTCTCTCCTTAAACCCATATCATTAAATTCCTTACCTGGTAACCAGAGGGTTTTTCCTGCTAACAGGACCAAGTTTGGGGCCGTGGTCTGCCAGACGCTCATACACTACGTTTCCCACAATGCAGTTGACAGCCTTGAGGAAATAAGAGGAAGAACATAATAAACACAGACCGATGCACAGGATGCATTGTGTATTTTGGGAACGCTCAATGTGTCTCCAATTCCACACTTTATGCACACTATGCAGGATACACTATGTTCTAATGTTGACAGTGCACTATTTTGGCAGTTAGCATGCAAGACATAAATAATGAACCTGTGGTATAAATGACGTGAGGCATTTTGATATTTCCAGTATCTATATCGGCATGTCCTGCCTGGCTCCACTGACAGCCATGCCAACAGGTGTCAGGTTTGGCTCCAGCTGGCTCCTATGTGCACTCACACATGGCCGCTCAGACATGTCTGACCTTCCTTTAGTGCTCGGTCATATTATGCTGTTGTACTGCATTCTAATCATTTATATAAGGGCCTGGTGCCTGGTGCTACATTACACTTAACCATACCTGCTCCTGATGCTGGTGCATGATGTGGTGCTGTTCTTTGTTCAGCTCGTTCAGTTTCTGCCTCAGCCAATCACAGCACTCCCCGATGTGCTGTGGGGACGAGCTATAGAGATAGAGAAGATATATGTATTCATACTAAACATAACTGTACACAAAAGTAGTATAAGAAGGGCCTGCCAGGTCAGGATTACTAATTGGAGGGGTCTGTTGTTTTGAACCTGTTCACACTTGTCTCAATGTAGGACATTACACTGGTATTTGTGTCCTGCATATATTCTTGCTTTTTTAGTTCATGGCTACCAATGAAATGGCAACCACAAACACATAATCCTGCAGCTCCTACTTTAAAGTTATCTTTTCAATATCTGAAACAGAATGTATAGGTATATACTGTATGTATATAAGTAACTATATATATTGTTTTGTTTTATTGTTATTTTATCTTATTCTATTTAAATTTAAATATTTGTATATATGTTGTAGATGTGGGCGGCACAGTGGTGCAGCGGTTAGCACTGTCGCAGCAAGAGGGTTTTGGGTCCGAACCCACCGGCCGGCTGGGGCCCTTCTGTGTGGAGTTTGCATGTTCTCCCCGTGTATGCGTGGGTTCTCTCCAGGCACTCCGGCGTCCTCCCACCACCCAAAGACATGCAGGTTAGGTTAATTGATGATTCTAAATTGTCCGTAGGTGTGACTGTGAGTGTGAATGTTTGTCTGTCTTTATGTGTCAGCCCTGTGATTGACTCTCGCCCAATGTCAGCTGGGGTTGGCTCCAGCCCCCCCGCGACCTTCTGAGGATAAACGGTATAGAAAATGGATGGATGGATGGATGTTCTAGGTGTGTGTAGCATGAAGGGGCTACAACTTGCATTTCATTGTGCAACCCTGTGTTATAAAATGACAATAAATTAACCTTGAATCACATGATGAAGATTGTGCAGATTGTGTTCAGCATGTTAAGTTTCTTTCGTTGCAATGCATGGAAATAGTGTCACAATTCAAGTGGTTTCCTGATATTTTAGAGCTTGACATGTCAGATTTTAGAAGTAGAAGAGAATGGTGTTAATGGAGTTCAAATCGAAACCTAACTAAATGGATTTATCAAGCTCAAATTTTATGCGAACAAAGAGACCAGCTAGTAGCTATTTAGGTTTCAATTTTCATGAACTAAATAAAAAACTTTTAAAAATAGTGTTATATAATGTTTTTGTCTTTAGCTTTCAGCAGTTAAAAAAAAAGACTTGACTGGTTTTCAAATCAGCAGACAGAAATTCACGAAAGTACTCAAAGAACTGTTAAACTGTCACTTCATACAAAAAGCAGAACGTTTGAACAATAGCGGTAGCTTGAAGTTCTGAGTCTGACCTGTGAGGTACAAATGTCTCCAAAGCAGAGTCCATGTCCACTATGTTGCCATAACGACGGTAATTTGGGTCCTGAATGATCCTTAGGCCCTTCTTCCCCCCAGTCTTACTATGGTCTGGCTTGGTGCCTAAAAAAACACACACACACAAAGGATATTTCAAGTCTGTTAAATAGCATCTAAAGCAAATGTCTCTATAATAGCAGCCTTCTAACTGATGAGTACAGCCACTATAATCTGTCACTTAACAGACTGAAATTTGACAGCTGTCCATTTTGTGGACATGTTTTGAATTCCTTTGACAATGGCAACAAAACATGCAGAAGGGCAACCTGGCAACCCTCCGAATCCCTAGGCAAGTCCCCATGGACTGAGCTCTGCTACCCAATGGGTCGTCCGTCTCATGCACGTCTGGCAGAACAGATCCGCTTCTATTTGAATGAATGCTGAATCAGTGTTAACAGAGGAGTGTATTTTAACACTTCAGGTCTATTTTTTTCCGTTTTACACACATGATTTCAGCGATTGTTTATTGGGCTCTGAGCACTGCCAAACGCAAGTGACCTACACAGCAGTTCTGTGCCTGTACACATCCTGTGTACACACTCAAGCTGCTGCTGATGTTCTGATGTGGTTTTGAAGTCTTGCAACCATCAAAAAGTTTACACTGTTTTGCAGTAATACTTTTAATCATCACTGATTACAATACAGACCACTTTGTAGTAGGGTTCTGAACTGCTCCACAGCACTGTCCACGTTGACCTGGTAGAACTCCCACAGTTTGATTAGAGGATATATGTCCTCCCACAACACACTACGGATGGCCTGATACACACACATCAACACACGCAGAGAGAGAAGCAGATTATCACATTATTAAATTAGCCTTTCTCACTATAGTTTTCATGGCCTGCAAAATGCTGTTCAAAACATTGACATTTAACATTAGCAATACATCATAAGGGTTTGAAGTACACAGTTTCATAAGGCATTCAAATCATAAGGTGCACATACAGTTGAATTGCACTCATACGGTTTCTCTGTGCCATTTGTCATCCCTTTGAGGATGTGGTGTGGACATCACACTTACTCAGGCTTTACTCATGTCACTATCTGCATTTAGTAATGCAGGAAATCACACTCCAAAGACACAGGCTGAAACAATATTATAGTTCCTTTGTTGGAGGTCATGTTCTGGCAGCACAGGAGGCATGAGTCATGGTCTTTGTGATATTAAGACTAATTAATGCTGTCATATGATCCACAAATCCCACTGGTTGTCACATGTGTAACACAGTCGTTAAATGCCATGAAGTGTGTCATGTCCACTCTTTTCATAGTCTGTACAGTGAACTGTGTTTACTCACATTCAGATGGCTCTCATTGGTAATGTCAGCAGGAAGTCCTTTAGCTTTGTAGCGTCCCTCTGCTACTCTGGTAGTTAAATGCCAGAGAGCTCTATCTAAGACCCAGGCTGGCCGCAGGTGGGGAGAGTTCACCAGGTTGTAACCACACTCTGGATGTTCTTTGAGCCACACACTGTTAGCAGCTGCAAAGAAGAAGAGAGACACAGAAAAGCAATCACCACCATTTAGCTATTTTAATAACAAGTGATTAAACTGTCTTAGGTATGATGAATGCTGGAACACATCATTTTAGCACTTTTAGCAATTGTTAGCAACAGTGACTACGTTTACATGCACACTCATTTTCCATTATTATTCCGAATATGAAAATATTCCAAATTTGATACGGGTCATGTAAACAGCATATTCTGTTTGGATATTCCAAATTAGGCCTTATTCCGAATGTAGTATTTTCCCACTAAGACATGTGGGATATGCCGATATTACTGGGGTTTTAGGAGCATTCTTTGGGCATGTATACAGAGCATTCAGTTTGCAAATATCGCAATGCCGACCTTTTCAAGAAGGTGGTTGAACGAAAGAAAGAGGGAGGCTGAGTTCACACGGTCAACAAGGCTGCATGTAAATGGGAATATTAGTGGAATATTTATTTTCATTAGCCATTTAGCCACTTCTTCAGAGTAAGGGCAAAAAGCTGAATATTTTGTGCATAAGTGTAGTCAATGGTGAGGATGAGCCAGAAATGTAGTGAATTCTTTTTAAAGCTGGGAACATTTTAACATTATTCCCTACATTGAACAGCCTTTCATTACTGTAACTCCAAAGAAAATGATAATGGTAAAATTAAATTGATACACTTTACTCAAAACCAAATTTGCATCTGCATTAAACAACATGACATTCTCATGACTATTGCTACATTGGCACTTTCAAAAAATCTGTAAAACGTTTTTGTGTACCTTCTAAAGAATAATGAAAACAGACTTTCATTATTAACTTTTCTAAAGCAGGCCACAGGCAGCAAAAAAAAGTAAAACTACACATTTGGTACAACATGTAGTTACTGTACAAAAAAGCATATATCAGACAAAAAAAGGATAACATATCATCCAATTCTACACTGTCAGCAGCAGATAGTGAACCAGGCTTACTTAAATAGTTTAGAAAATGTTTATTAAAAACCTTATTAATCTTCCCTCTCAGTGAAAAGACATCTACAGACTGACACTAAATCAGTCTTTAACCTTTTAATCAGGCTCATTTTACTGCCCTTTACTGACCTTTACTGACCTTTTGACCTGGGAAAGCGAGGGAGGATGGGCTGACGGGTACAAGGAGTACACAGTGCTAACATAGGAGAGAACATACAGTACCAAGCTGCTGTGTCCTTTCATTTACCTTCATATTACTGTGTTCAGTTTGTATTCAAAAGCTACATCCCATTTCATGCACTTTAAATCAGCATACTGACCCCAAAACAGGTTTATCACTGATTCTGAACTCTTTTACTTCTGATTTTGTTACTGATTAACAAACACGACATCACAACGATGCAAATCTATATTTGCAGGAATAGTTGTCTTTTGTCAAAAATAAGTCACTAAATCTGTCATCGTTCTGTTACACATAAATGTGTTCTTAGTCCTTACCTCATGTGGTCACACACTTTACACATACTTTAAATGGGTAGGGAAATACAATGTACAGTAGAGATATTAATGCTGACATTTTCTTTTCTCTATTATTTTTAATACATGAGGCCTTATTAGTCAAAAGTCTTGGTGTTATATCCCTGTAACGTCCAATGTTTTCACAAATGTTATTTAGCATATGTAGTAATCTGTGTGGTCACCTTCCCCTCCTCATTATTCGCCCTAAGGGCTAGTAACTCTGCTTTATGACTTGATTCCAGTGGCCTCTTTACTAATGGGAGGTCAGTTCCTGGTTTAGCATGCTGCTCACACACATCACATACTTCACAGTGTGTGTGTGTGTGTGTGTGTGTGTGTGTGAGAAAGAGAGAGAGACTGGGAGATAGTATACTCTGAAAGTTGAATGAAATCAACCACAGTCTTAGTGATTGTGTTATATGTCGTACATACAGTATATAACTTATTTAAGTGATACCTACGATGTAATCAAATCTCAAAGTGGGTGTTTTAAAGAACCCACTAAACAAGGTTCTTGAATCCAGTGACATTTACTTGATACTTCCCCCCGCCCCTCCCCCAACCCAACCGGTCGAGGCAGATGACCGCCCACCTAGAGCCTGGTTCTGCTCGAGGTTTCTACCTGTTAAAAGGGAGTTTTTCCTTGCCACTGTCGCCTAGTGCTTCTCATGGTGGGAACTGTTGGGTCTCTGTAAATATAAAGAGTCGGCCTAGACTTGCTCTACTTGACTTGCCCTGAGATAACTTTGTTATGATATGGCGCTATATAAATAAAACTGAATTAAGAATTACTAGTGGGGCGTCATGGTAGAATTATTTTCAATTAGCCCCACATTCTTACTCTGTTCTTGTTAGTTTTTTACCAATTCCACCACTCTGTGTCAACAACCGTTTGTCCTGCCCACAAAGTTTAATACTACCGCTGTCAAACTAGAGCCTACTAGGTGTTGAAATAGTTTTGTCTCTTTCTTTATTCATATACCTCTGTCTTGATGTATCCTTACTGCAGTGACCTAGTTTCAGGACTCAACTTCGGTTTAATTTGTTCTGATTTGATCTTGCCCCCTGCCAGATAAACTAATGTAAACACACTGTCAATGTAGAATAAGGTTAATGAACTCTGCAAATGGAAAGGTCCATAGATTACTGATACTGCATTCTCACCATTACCTCAAGTGACTCCCTGTTCAGCCCTTTAACTATAAATGTATAATCATCATCTACAAGTACTGGAATATATTCAATTTACAAGGTGCTCATTTAAAATGTAAGTGGAAACTTCTCAGTTTGTTGTGTTTCAGTCTGGCCTTCACTCTGGTTAGGCTGTAAACTGTAAAAAAAAATTGTGCACACACATAAATAGATGCACACAGTCACTCACCAGTATGATTATACACCACATCAGTAATACACAGCATGTTCCATTCTTTCTTTAACTTCTCCACCAGCTCCCCCACATCTGCCCAGCCGTAGCTCTGACCCTCTGGACTGAACTCGGGGCTAAAGGTCAGCTGGTCTGCCAAGGAGTAACAGGACCTGGACACTCCCAGAGTCTGCAGAGGAGTGAAGTGGATCATGTTGTATCCTGTAAGAGAAACCCACATAGGCACTATTATTAAGCCAATGCACCATACTGTTTAATACAATAATAATAATGATAATGTGCATCCTGTGTGCTATGAAGGCTCCAGCTCCATCTTCTCACACACACACACACACACACACACACACACCACAGGGGGTAATGATTCATCTGCGTTCAGCTATTTGAGTTCAAGGTGAGGACTAAAATAACATCTGTAAACAAAGACTGGCTGTCAATATGATCCAGTGACCTCTCAGGTTCAGGTGGAGGGTCACAGACATTCTTACAAATCGTTTTTTTCCTTTTCTCTTTCAGACAGGAAGCCCGGTTGAAATAGCGACAAAGATTGCTTTGTCTTGTCACTTTGTCTTTTCTGCCCACAAGTCTGTAAAACATATTTCTTGGTAATGAGCTGACACAAATTGCTCACGAGGTCTGTCACATCACTGCAGTCTACATACAGTATTTGTGAATATACTTTGATTTTAATTCTTACTCAAAGTCTTGATTTGAAAAGATCCATTATATCTGAACAACTGATTCAGCAGCTAATTTGTTCACATGAATTATAAAACTGTGCCCATCATACAATGATAATGGACACATAAATCAACAAAAACAACTTAACTCCATGTATAAGCACTTGGGCTAATTAAGTGATGTGGTAAATGTTAGCCTCCACTAATAATTTTATTTTCCTTCCTTATTTTCTATTTCCACAAAAATATCATATAAAACACACACACACACCTGACTCCTTGGCTACTCTCAGCCTATCTGGCCAGTCATTCAAGTGTCCCAGACATTTGGACAGGTAGGTCTGGATGGTGATACAGTCCAATGGGAGGACGTGATTGTCTGCTCCAACACGAAGGACAGGGTCGACCACGATGCATCCGCTTCCTGACTGCTCTGTGTCTCTGTGGGGGAAAAAATCAAATAAAAAATGATATAGGAAAATAACGGTCAAAGCGGAGGTGAAGAAGCACTCACCAGTTAACAAGTGTACTAACAAGTAAAGATACCTACACAAACAAAAACCTAAAATATCTAAACTATAAGACATCACAAGAGACATTACGTCTGATAATTAATACTATAGGACACTACTAAATATTATAAGAAACATTATAATTATATTATCTGCTATATACAGGGTTCCCACTCATTTTTACCAATGAATTTTCAAAACTTTTCCTTAACTTTTCCATAATATTTCATCCCATTTCCATGACTTCATTTAAGTAGTCAGGGACAGACGCTAATATTTTCAAGCACTGGCCCCATGGGCCACCAAGCCCCTAAATTTGGTGGCCAAAGTACATTTTTGGTGGCCCAAATGTAAAGTTATGTAAAAACAATACAAAAAGGCAATTTAACGCAACTTAACACAGCCTTCCTTAACTGTGACACTTCAATAAATGAAAAGACATTAACAGAATGAAAATATATATTTATAATAATTTATTTAAATTGAAAACTTGAAGTTCTTTGTAAACATATGGTACATATATTCCCTCAGAGTCTCTTAGTTCAGATTTGGGATGTTTGTGGAACTGTAACGTTGCTTTGGCGAAGGCAAAGTATATCCAGTATAGGGATAAAACTTGGTGGCCATAGGGGGCCACCTACATGGAGTATTTGGTGGCCACAGGCCATAGGACCATGGTTAATGTCTACTATATAGCGATCAAAGGGCGCAGGCTAGGGTCTGCCTCTCTCTTGAGCCATGTACTGAACCTTGTATATATAGCCTGCATCACAGCTATAACAGCTAGTATCATTTGACAAAACCATCCTAACTCAAGGTCCACTTACTAGATTTTACCCGAACTTTCAACCATATCACATGGTCTTCATCAGTGGATGGATATTTTGTAGTTAGTGCACCTTGGTGCTTAACTTTTAGGCCATCACGGATGAGAAGTCCTAAAAGTGCTTTGGATGACATCCTAACAGCTACTTAGCTTGTATGTCAACAGATCCATCTACATCACAACTGTGCAAACTGCTTATGCTGATGAAGCCTGTGTGATATGGTTGAAAGTTCTGGAAAAAGCTAGTAAGTGGACCCTGAATGAGGATTGTTTTGTAAAACTACTATTTTGAAGGTCAAGTGTGAACTTTCATATTGAGCTTGTATCATGTTATGTTGTGCACACTGACACCAGTGTTACATTTTTGTACGCCATGATGGATTCACTGTCAATAGTCCTGCTTTCAGTGCAGACTATCACAAACATTCAAGAAGATAAAACATAATGCAATCATGTTCTGAAGACAGATTTTTGTATTGGTGGTAATTCGCCTTCTGAGGTCTGACTAGAGCTCATAGCTTCCACTTCCGCAGCAAAAAAATAATATTATACAATTGCGTATTTCCAAATGTGGGACATAGCCTGTAGTACATTATCAGGAGGGTCTTACCCATATCCAAAGTAGTACTGATAGGACCCAGCTATCTGGAGGTCCAGAGAGCAGAACTTATCAGAGTCATCCTCCCTTCCTGTTGGGTAGTTCCACGCCAAAACACGGAAGTTGTTTCGGTCAAAACACTGTCCTTCAAGTGGATAGTTGGTGTAAACCACAACCCTCCTCCCCTGAAGGCTCGGACCCAGGCGGAACTGGAGCTCAAAACCTGAGGACACAGAAATGTTTTGACTAAATGCTTTATTTCAACATATGGCGTTGATGAAAGACAATGCTTCTAGCCATGTGTCCCACAAAATTTTACTTTGTTTCCATTCTAACTTGTAGTTTAATTCATTTTTGTGTGCTTTTTGTAGCTGACAGAATACATTTAATTGAAAAAACTCTATTATGAGCCTGGTTGTTTGCTTGCTCCCCCATCCATACTGGCCTTTTATAGTGTCAGCATGGTGTCGGTATTGTAAGGACAATCCCTCTTTCAACAAACTCTCTCACACACACACAGAGAGAGGGAGAGAGAGAGAGAGAGAGAGAGAGAGAGACTGCTCTGTAGCTCTGAAATAAACAAAAGGAATATTTTACACATACAGTAATACATAGGGATATTAGCCAAGAAACTGTCAGACTCCCTGGACCATGACAGGGTTGTCTATATATAGTCTAGTTTAACAGCCAGCCCACAAAATCCCTATCAGGTTCAGGTTCAGAGTGCTGTAAATGTCAAATGGTACACTTCTCCCTCCAAGACAACTAGCTGCTACTCCTTTAGCCAACACACACACACACACACACACACTCCATTACTGCAACTGGATGTCTTTATTTTCAATTCCTATTGAACTTGTTATGAAATAGACTACAGCTTTAAAGCAGCACATCTCAATTACTTTCATGTCATGGCACCCAAATAGACCAACATTAGGGCAATCACACCCTATTTAATACATGCAGTCTCAGCGACACGTATAGGAGACTTTTGTTGTTGGTTTAGAATGGAACTAGAATATTTCCTGAAGAAAATGCATGTGATTGCTGCATCCGCTGCTGTTGCTTCTGGTGATTGATGATACATGAAACATTGCATTTTCACAGTGAACACACTCCCAGGGGGGAGGTGTCACCCAAATATTTGTTGTCTCTGCCTCACAGTTCTAGAGTAATTGACCAAAAGACAAAGTATTTTATAACTGGCCGCAAGTTGAAGCTATTGGTGCCATGCTTCTTTATGCCGTGCACATGCTTATGGAGAACTTGTGTACAAAGTTTAATTTTATTAAAGATAACAGAACTGTAAAAATATCATGTTATGCTGTTACTCAGCTCCCCCTCTGGGTAGTCTTGCATCAAATGTTAAACACTTGTGCAATGTGGCTGTATGTCCAACTTTCCCAAAGTTGGATGCAGTCAAATTCTGTATTAAAGAGTTATAATCCGTTAAGTGCATCATGCCACGCCTTCAAAATCTTGATAACCAATTACTGACAAAAAGTGAGCAATATGAAAAAACAAAGTCGTAAGCTTTGTTCGGGGTCATCTAATTATGCTATGTACCATATTTTGGTGAAGATTGAATGAAATATGTGCCAATAGACGAAAAACATTTCTTTATCAAAAAATCCTAAACGGCTGAGTATTTTTATAGGCACAAATGGGCATTGCCTATATCAGTCGAATTGGCTTTATCCAAGGAAGCCACTGTACTCACTTGCAGCAATCACACAACTATAGAACTATCCAATCTCTATCTGCAAGTTTCAGAAAGCCAAGTTTGAGGCTTACAGCTTGATGGTGGTGTCATTTATTATATGAACTGGTGTAAGCAACAGAGACAGTAAAGCCACTAGTAAATGACTGAGAAGGTCATTAAAAATGATCAAATGCAAAATTTGAGATTTGCTCTACTAGTGCTAAAATCAAGAACGTAAAATCAGGAAATCACACAAAACAGGAAGCTACTTGTTCTAAGCTTGGTGCTCTTCCTCAGGCAGCATATGTATGGATTCTATATGTAAAGGCCACTTTATCTAATTCAGTACCTGTACTGTGATAACTGAAAGTTGAGTCCCTGCATTATCTCTTTGTAAATGTCAAATATTTGCCAAAAAAGCATTTTTGAATATTTATACATCCAAATTCCTCTCTTTTCTCTTCCCCCAAACACTTTAAATATTTTTGATGACTCCTCCTGCCCTCAGATCAAATATATAAATGTATTCCATCAAATGTGATGTGGGACATGTGTGTATTCCTGCTTTCCTCCTCCTGATCTAAGAACGCAGGTGATGGAGGTATGGGTGGAGCCCGACAGTCCTGTCAGCCTGTACATCTCTGCACCACTCTCTACTCTCCAGAGAGTCGTGCATGTTAAGCTGCACCCAATTTTGAGCAATTAATCAAATCTACGAACGACCTGATCAATGCTTCTCATAATTATATCCCACCCACCGGTTCACTTGGAAATATGTCATATTATAGAAGCTAAAAATGCTCTAACTGCTGGGATTAAGAAGTGAATCTGCTTTATGCTTGTCCTTTGAATACTTAAGGAGGCATTCATTTAAATCACCAAAATGTAATTCTTTCAATCCACAAAATAATGTCTACCTGCATTATTACCTGAACACAATCCATCACTGATTACAAGTGCACTAGTAGTGGGCAATAGGACCTCTAGACATTTAAACTGGATATCCTGAATTGACCTTAAAATCAGCCATTTGGTTTGTCCACTACCAATGTGTGTTTAATATGTATTTACTTTAAATACTTGAACATTACAGTGGTTGCCAATGGGAAGACTTTACCATTTAAGATTTTTGGGCTTTGAATATGGTCACATTTAAAAGGTACTGAATACTGGCACAACATAAAACAGCTTCAACCCAAACCATATCAATATCTGAGTTAGCTACAGCAGTAGAGTGCTACTCTATGATACTACTCTGTAAACAATCTCAAAACCCATCGGCTATTGTCTGACGACAATTTGGCCAATGTTTCAGGGCTTCTGGTGTAGCCAGCGGATATCCGGATAACAGATATCTGGGCCAAGACTTCCTCTTATGTGCCAATGCATTCCGCCTCTTCTGCTCTCCACACAGACTGTTTACCTGCATGCAACCAAAGCCCGCTCAAACATGATTGGTCAATACTACTCAGACTACAAACGGACTACAAACTGAAACCAAAACGCTTCCGATACCAAAATCTTGTCCCTTGCCTACAGATTCTGCATTCATATGCAGATATCTGTTTATAGATATTACTCTGTGTATAAAGTAGAAGACAATATAGTTAGTTCCTAGTAAGTCATTTGCTAGGTTTGAGCAGCCTTCCTAATACATTCAGTCAAGTGGAACACTGAAAGTGCAGTTGTTTAAAAGAAGCATTACCTTGTTCGAGTCGGAACAGAGTCCTCTCTAAATTCTCCTTGTCGTGCAGCATTAGGACTCTGATCTGCTTCAGGTGTTGAGGCAACATATCTTGAGAAGATCTCTTCAAAGTTAACTGATCCCTGGCCTCCTGTTAAAAGGAAAATGCAGGTTACTAAATAAAACCATTTATCTACCACAAAACACTTAAACCAAACCAATGTTTTATTCTAAACTGTATGAAATAGTCCCCAAACTGTACCACATCCCCTAACCATGAGGAAATGCTTTCTGTCAAATCAGTGGAATTCCAAATTGCCATGTGGAGCAATGCATTGGCGGTATGCTGGCACTGAAAATGTGTTTGTGCCACACTGGTATTGCATTCAAATTGCCCTAAGGTATCACTGTCTCCAATGGAAAAATCCAGGCTGAAAAGTTCCCAAAGTTTCTTGCACACTACATCTTAGTGACAGGTGTGTGGGATTAGAACTCTGTATACTGAAAAGAAGAAGGAAATCCAACCCACTATTAATAACTATTCAATAACATTGAAGGCTCAGTACATATAGTAGTTTTTTTTTTAATGAGTGCAGGATCATGACTTTTAAATTTGATAAATAGTTTTTATTGAACCTCCTATGTTGTCCCAAATGATTTGTCACAACTGAGTGTTGTTTGTTTGCCTCAGATTCTTTCTGAGTTTATGAACTCAGTTAACCAACCATCTATTTTAATACTTAGATAACTCCTGCTTGTCCGATCACAGTCAGACTGCAGCTGCAAGTATGCAGAAGAGCTTATATATTTTTCAACACAGTGAAGCAAAGACAGCTGTGTTGAACCAATCGACAATACAGCCCTAAACAATAGAGAGACAAATTGGTTAGACCACACGTTAAATATAAACGCCTCAAAGAAAAGCACTTAAACTCTGAAGTAACAAGCATGGTCACACCTGTGACAGAAGTGTGTCATACTTCAGTAGGTTGAATGCCAACTATCTGTTTTTGTCAGCTATCAGAGGTCGATTTGATCAATATGCAAGATTTTAAAGCAACATGAGAAAACTACCAAAGCTCCAAAAGGGCCAAATCATCTGTGACCAAATTACAGATGCATAAGTCAAAAAACTGCATACATATACAAAAACACAAAATGCATTCACGACCAGCAGTCACAAGTTGGAACTAATCAACAGGTACATGGCTGACATAAATAGCACATATAAGTTTGGCAAATATTGCTAACTAGCATGAAGATAAGAAGGGTTAAATGTTAAACAAAGACTTTTAGGCAATGAGTTGATTGAGACATGCGTTGTGCAAACTGTTGTAACACAGCATGAGGAAGTACATGAAGTACTTTAGTTCAAACAGGCAATAGCTGCTACTAAAAACTGGTTTTGGACACAAACTTTCCTCAGTCACTCAGTTGGTGATCCAGCCTTTGCAACTTTTCTAGAGTCATAGGCTGGAGCATTTCAACTTTTTAAATGTACATTTTACTGGACATGATTTAACAGTGCTGATCAGCAACCTAATCAACAGCAACTGATTGCAAATCATGGTCTGTTAAACATCTGGCATGACTGCAGTAAGTCCTACAAGACTGAGTCTTAACAACATATGATATGATTGACCCTTTAAAACTCAAAATCAATCACCCATAATGACAAGTGGAAACAATAAATAAACCCATAACCATTTTCAGTGATGGGAAGTAACTATGTATATTTACTCAACTACTGTCTTTTTAATTACAATTTTGAGGTACTTGTACTTTACTTGAGTATTTCCAATTTCTGCTACTTCATACTTCTACTCATTTCAGAAACTATTGCTACCAATATTGTACTTCATATTGTGTTAAAATATGGTGCTTTGCTGCTATAGATTAACCTACCCAGTAGTGCACATGAAGAAGTCCAACTACATTGACCAACTACAAAATTAAAATGTTGCTTGATTGCACAGTGTACATACACATGAATGCATTAGTGATAACAAATGATATATTATATACAATAATATAACATTCTGACAGGGACCATTATGCATAATGAGTATTTACTTTTGATACTGTGTATATTGATATTGATATTTATGTACTTTTACTTAAGGACTTTTACTTGTTATGGAGTATTTTTATAGTGTGGTAATACGGCTTTTACTTTAGCAAAGGATCTGAATACATCATACACCACTGACTATTTCAGCTTCTTGGGTTATGGGATTACATCCACAAATTACAGATGACAGTTTGCACTGTTTGATTCCTTACAGAGTGCAATCTGAATTTTTAAGGACTACAGTTGATTTTGTGATTAATATAAACTTAAGGTGCTTTTAGAAGATGTTACATTTCACTAATATCTGAATCACAAACATGGACTTGCATGTCTTCATATCACAGACCCTCAAAGTACTGGAATCACTTTTATAGGATTTCATTCCAGAGAAATCACATGGAAATATTTTGATGAATTCAAATTCAACTGCATGTGCAATAAAAACAAAAAAGAATTTTGCCATGAACTTCCTGGAACTCCCTCATAGACCCCCAAAGGCCCTTTATAGTACTAATTTGAACACAGTATCCATATACTAGCCCAGACTAGCACATATGACCAAATTTTGAGAGCTTTGGATTTGGGTTCAGTTCTGTAATAACTGGAGCAGGTTAATGCATCCAGAGTCACTGAACCCTCCCTCTGAGTCTGCGCAGTGCTTCGGTCCGACCAGAACAAGGTCAAGAATCCAGCCGTTAATGTCACACTACCTATTTATAAAACTCTTCTCTCCACCACTGTTAAGCTCGCTAGGCACATGGGGTCCATACACAGCGTGACAAACAGATATGGACGTACAATCACATCAAGATGACGGTAGATAATTATTCGCCACGGTGATGGAGGAACCGGCAAAGCTAACGTCCCGTCTGTAGCTGGACTCCAAATTCCATTCAAAAAAGTGGTAGTTAAATGTTGCCTCGCTTACTAGCATATCGTTATTCCCCACTTAACATAATGCAAAGCCCCAGTTTAATTGTAGGTAACCACTTAACAATTCGGCATATGTATTATTTACCAAAGGCACATTATTTCAATGAAACAACATAATTAACTTGTGGTTCATTTGGTAGTTCATACAGTCGCCTCCCACCAGAATGCCAGGCAGTGGGCGGTGCCGTCAAGTTGGAATTTTACTGAAGAAAGTAATGCACCGTGGGTCATATTTATTTCGAACTTGAGGATGGGTCTTGCATTTTAATTAGTGTTTCATATGGTAACATTAGGTACATTCATCATTACGCAAGGTCACGTTAAAGATGTTAGTTAATGGACAGAATTTTGAATGGTTATCAACATTCGTTGTCTCAAAACAACTAAAATGTATTTTCCCATTTTAGGATGTAAAGCTGAATCAGCGTTATCAAGCGCGACGTGAAAATCGTTGCGTTAATATTTAACCAGGGTTGTGGTTAAGGTCATAACAGTTAGCTAAATTTATGTCAGCTAGCTAACGTAGCTGGTAATTTATCTTCCGGCTTGCCAGCCACTAGCTGGAGATAAAACTCGTGGAAGCTTAATGATATTTGACAACACTACACGACAATGCAATAACATGTTTACATGTCCATTCCCACTCACCTGCCAGTTGTGTCTTCGATCAGTCACAGCAACAGGAGGACAGCTTGCAGTGGGGACAGCTCTATTTTTCGTGGATGGACGTAGACAGTGGCTGAACTGAGGGGGCGTGGTCCGCAGACCGTGGACCACTACCGTAATAACTCGAGTAAAACGGAACAAAAAATGTAATATGTAAATTTGCTCTTTTTAAACCTGTGTTTATTTAAGGGACTTCTTTGTGCTCATCATTTACTGTAAATATAAATTCCATAACATACATTTATCCTGGAATCTGTCCAGTAACTTCAGCCGGTCTTGTCTACCAGTTGTCCCGAAGTAGTTGGGAATTTAATTCAATTTCAATTCATTTCAGTTTATTTATATAGCGCCATATCATAACAAAGTTATCTCAGGGCACTTTTTATATAGAGCAGGTCTAGACCGACTCTTTATATTTACAGAGACCCAACAGTTCCCACCACGAGCAAGCACTATGCGACAGTGGCAAGGAAAAACTCCCTTTTAACAGGTAGAAACCTCGAGCAGAACCAGGCTCTGGGTGGGCGGTCATCTGCCTCGACTGGTTGGGTTGAAGGGGGAGGGGAGAGAACATACAGCAGCACAATACAGATCCACATAGAGATGTAAAGTAATAGTTGTGGTAATGGTATTGATGGTAATATTAATAGAAATAATACTAATAGCAATATTATAATAGTAATACTAACTAGAAAAATTGCATTTCCTGAAGAAAATGCGTGTGAATGCTGACAGCTGAAATTAATTTGCAAAACACTGCTGAAAAAGCAGAAATGTTGAAAATGCAGAGATCTGAAATGTTGAAATGAATTAGCGAAACACTGCTGAAAGTAGAAGTATTGTTGCTTTTACTGTAATAAATTGTTAAAAAAAGCACAATATTGTAAGTAAAAATGGTGGAAAGAATTTGAATAGAAGCATAAATGTCTTCAAATAGCAAATTTTAACAGCTGAATGTTTTTTGTAGATTAAAATATGCAGTACAAGTTGAAGATGAAGAAATTACAAAGCATTGCTGAAAATGCAGAAATCTGAAGTGAATTTGCATGAAAAATCATTAGGCTGAAATGTTCAAAAAAATACTCAGAAACCTGGAAGCTAAAGTGTAAAACTGGTAGAATTGGGAGTTGTCTGGGGCCTAAAAGTGCTGAGTCATTGCATCAGAGTTTCTGATTCAAACAGTTGAATAATAGCTTAATAGTTGAACATCTTGTGAACAGTTTAAAGTTTAAATGGAGTCTCTAGCTGAAAGTATGCGAAGGCTGTAGCATTTCAAAGTAGAGCAGGTTGAAGAGGATTCTCCATTGGCTTACATTGTAAAATAAGCTTGAAAAAAGCTTAATATTTTGAAGTATAAAATGTATGAAATAGCTGAATATATGCTGAAATGTCAGAGGGCACAACTGCCAAAAGTAGCTCAACATCAATCCACCAATCAGAACAGAGGAACAGCTAATCAGCATCACCTGTGTGTCTAACTATCTGTGGCCTAAAAGTGCTGAGTCAGATTCCATTCTAAAGCTACATGTTGCTAAATGTTGAAAATGCAGAGATCTGAAATGTTGAAATGAGTTAGCGAAACACTGCTGAAAGTAGAAGTATTGTTGCTTTTACTGTAATAAATTGTTGAAAAAAGCACAATACTTTAAGTATAAATGGTGGAAAGAATTTGAATAGAAGCATAAATGTCTTCAAAGAGCAAATTTTAACAGCTAAATGTTTTTTGTAGATTAAAATATGCAGTACAAGTTGAAGATGAAGAAATTACAAAGCATTGCTGAAAATGCAGAAATCTGAAGTGAATTTGCATGAAAAATCATAAGGCTCAAATGCTCAAAAAAATACTCAGAAACCTGGAAGCTAAAGTGTAAAACTGGTAGAATTGGGAGTTGTCTGGGGCCTAAAAGTGCTGAGTCATTGCATCAGAGTTTCTGATTCAAAAAGTTGAATAATAGCTTAATAGTTGAACATCTTGTGAACAGTTTAAAGTTTAAATGGAGTCTGTAGCTGAAAGTATGCGAAAGCTGTAGTATTTCAAAGTAGAGCAGGTTGAAGAGGATTCTCCATTGGCTTACGTTGTAAAATAAGTTTGAAAAAAGCTTAATATTTTGAAGTATAAAATGTATAAAATAGCTGAATATATGCTGAAATGTCAGAAGGCACAACTGCCAAAAGTAGCTCAACATCAATCCACCAATCAGAACAGAGAACCAGCTCAACATCAATCCACCAATCAGAACAGAGAACCAGCTCAACATCAATCCACCAATCAGAACAGAGAACCAGCTCAACATCAATCCACCAATCAGAACAGAGGAACAGTTTATTAACATCACCTGTGTGTGTGTGACTTTTAGGTGCCTGAAAGTGCAGAGCCATTGGAGACACAGAGAAAAAGCTGTGAAACTTTGACTCAGAAAAGTCATCGTCATGAGAAAACCGTAGGTCGTATCGGTGAAACGACTTCACTGTGAGCACCAGAAGGCGTAGCTGAACAAGTAGATGTATAATTTGTGTGGATAAAGTTAAAAAACGATGGAGATATCACAGTTTCAAAAGTCCTCAAATCTCTGTGTCGCTCGATTCGAGAGGAGCCAAAATAACATTACAGTCAATGAGGCAGTTGAGAAAGTTTGTCATGCTTCAAGGCCTGTCATTTAAAAACGGTTAATGCTATGGCTTAAGTAGATACATTTTTGGAACCAGGACAGATTTCTCTACGCACTTTTGACCCACCATTTATACTTAAAATATTGTGCTTTTTTCAACAATTTCTTACAGTAAAAGCAACAATACTTCTACTTTCAGCAGTGTTTTGCTAATTCATTTCAACATTTCAGATCTCTGCATTTTCAACATTTCTGCATTTTCAGCAGTGTTTTGCAAATTCATTTCAGCTGTCAGTATTCACACGCATTTTCTGCAGGAAATGCAATTTTTCTAGTTATTATTCTTATTCTACTTTCCGTACACTGCTTCTTCTCCTTCATACTTTGAGCTACAGAAACCATTCAACTATCACAATGTTCAGCTCTTTAAGGACATTTCAGCATATGTTCAGCTATGTTATACATTTAATACTTTTTAAAATATTAAGCTTTTTTCAAAATGATTTTACAATGTAAGTCAATGGAGAGTCCTCTTCAACCTGCTCTACTTTGAAATGCTACAGCTTCCACATACTTTCAGCTACAGACTCCATTTGAACGTTAAACTGTTCACAAAAAGTTAAACTATTAAGCCTTTATTCAACTTTTTGAAATCTTTTACAGTTTTTGATTTATCACAGTTTTAGTTTTGTGCTTTTTTTCAGCCCTTCTGAGAGTTTATAATGGGTGTGTATGTGGCGGAATGTTCAGAGCTAGAGTGGGTGACATCATCGCTAGAGTGAAGGAGAGCTGTAAAATCGTCTTAAAAAATTCTGCTTAAATTGCTCTCGTGTCCACAATTTTCACTCTTCACGCATAATTTTCACATCACTGTGTAGAGAAATATGTCCTCGTTCCAAAAATCTATCTACTTAAGCCATAGCATTAACCGTTTTTAAATGACAGGCCTTGAAGCATGACAAACTTTCTCAACTGCCTCATTGACTGTAATGTTATTTTGGCTCCTCTCGAATCAAGCGACACAGAGATTTGAGGACTTTTGAAACTGTGATATCTACATTGTTTTTTAACTTTATCCACACAAATTATACATCTACTTGTTCAGCTATGCCTTCTGGTGCTCACAGTGAAGTCGTTTCACCGATACGACCTACGGTTATTTCATGATGATGACTTTTCTGAGTGAAAGTTTCACAGGTTTTTGTCCCTCTCTGCCTCAATGACTCAGCACTTTTAGGCTCCTGACAGTTAGAGACACAGGTGATGCTGATTAGCTGTTCCTCTGTTCTGATTGGTGGATTGATGTTGAGCTGGTTCTCTGTTCTGATTGGTGGATTGATGTTGAGCTACTTTTGGCAGTTGTGACCTCTGACCTTTTCAACTGTTTATAAATTCAAACTTATTTCTGTCACTACACACACAAACACAGACACATGCAGTAATACACTAACACATAAAGATACTAACACACACACACACACACACACACACAGTAACTTACACAATTGGCTATGTGAGCTTCATGAGAAGTCAATTCTCACCAACTGCTGCATAGACTCTCATATTAACAGAGTCCAGAAATTTCAGGAGGGAGGCAGAGACGGGGGCTTTTCTTATCTGCTCCAGAGCTCACATTTTTTGACACTACACAAATACATTTCACACAGTGTGTTCAGCAGGCTTTTTGTCTCTCTTCTGATATAAAAGTTTCACAGGTTTTTGTCCCTCTAAGCACTTTTAGGCCCTGACAGTTAGACACACACAGCTAATGCTGATTAGCTGTTCCTCTGTTCTGATTGGTGGATTGATGTTGAGCTACTTTTGGCAGTTGTGACCTCTGACCTTTTGAACTGTTTATAAATTCAAACCTATTTCTGTCACTACACACACAAACACAATGTTAAAACTTGTTCTTTAAGGACATTTATGCTTCTGTTCAACTTTTCCAACTCCCAATTCTACCAGTTTTACACTTCAGCTTGCAGGTGTCTGAGCATTTTTGTGAACATTTGAGCCCTATGATTTTTCATGCAAATTCACTTCAGATTTCTGCATTTTCAGCAATGCTTTGTCATTTCTTCATCTTCGACTTGTACTGCATATTTTAATCTACAAAAAACATTCAGCTGTTAAAACTTGCTCTTTGAGGACATTTATGCTTCTATTCAAATTTTTTCCACCATTTATACTTAAAATATTGTGCTTTTTTCAACAATTTCTTACAGTAAAAGCAACAATACTTCTACTTTCAGCAGTGTTTTGCTAATTCATTTCAACATTTCAGATCTCTGCATTTTCAACATTTCTGCATTTTCAGCAGTGTTTTGCAAATTCATTTCAGCTGTCAGCATTCACACGCATTTTCTGCAGGAAATGCAATTTTTCTAGTTAGTTATATAAGCCTGTTAGTCACAAAAATAATGTGCAGCCAAGATGTTAATTAAAAGTATGGGTGTCTGGCACAGGCGTGATAAGAACTTCAAATGCTGCTATGTCCTCAATTATAGAAGCAATACACAGTGTGGGAGCTCCTCTACATTTAATCTGAGAATTTTCTGACTTCTCTTATCCAGACTGATCCAATCCAGACAGGATTGGCGGTTGGTTAGTTGGTGTAGGCAGCAGGGATGTGCAGTGTGGGTGGTGCAGGTAGCGCTGAGCTGGACTGTAGCGTCCTGGAGGAGGACTGGCAGAGAGGACAGAGCTACACGGCTCACTGGCACAGCCTCGCTCTCGTACGACAGCATCACCACAGGTTAGTGACAATTCCCTCCACATCAACAGAGTCGCACACTTTAACTGAATAATAACTGTTACAGTGAGAGGCATGTTTTAAATGAATACAGTATAGGTCTTTATTTGTGTGTGTGGCTTCTGACCCTCTAAGGTCGACAGTGATGGAGGCGGAGCGCTCAGCAAAACACTGGGAGGCCAGGAGGCTCCTCCAGCGATTCCTCTCAGGTGCCATCAGCAAGACTTACCCACATCCCAAAACACACTCAGCCAGACAACTCCATCCGCCTATCTCCGACCCCTCTGACACGGGGCCGAAGGTGCAACGAGGCCCAGTTCATATCCAGGAGGAAGTACACTGTGTGACCATGAGACCGAAGAGCACGCTGTTAGAGACAAGTGAGAGGAAGACTGTGGTGAAGATAACACAGTTGCCAAGGTTCCTCGGCTGAAACTCTTATTCTTGGTAAATGTACTAAATATTTCAGCAAAATAGCCAACGCACAACTGTGTTCATTTTCGTTGTTCATGTTTGTAATAAAATTAGATTTTTGTTACAACACTATTTGTTTTCTTGGCTAAAAGTATAACATATAGAATATGTTGCATTGTTATGAACATTTTCTTTCCTTTAAATTAACTGCAGCAGAGGGATTTAATCATCAACGTGAAGGGCTTTTTAGATTAATGCTCACAAAGGGTTATGTTGTTGGTCCTTTCAGGCTGTAGTTTCATATGACAGTTGTGTTTTCATTACATTTGTGTCAAGACAAGACAAAAAATATTACTGCTGCTGTTTATTAGAAATGTGAACACTTGTAGAGTAGACAGAGGTTAAAATAGAAATCTTCCATGAAGACGTGGATTCTAATTTATTCACTTTTCTGTAATCTAAACAAATGAATGAAGTTAAGTCTTTCTTGCAAATGTTGATTGATGTACTCTAAATATATTAAAATATAAAAATATATGACATGCTTACATTTTTAATGTAAGCTGCTTTAATTCTTCCTGGAGCTTTATTTGCAAATGGGAAACATTTCCAGCTTTATGATCACATTTCTGTCCAAAAACCATAAACACTGAATGTTTGCAGACTCAGAAGTAATGCCAAAGGGAATTTAGTAACATTCTCCTGGAAAAGAAAACTCTCGACCCGTTTTACTCAGCCTGACTCTCATTATAATGTCCAAGTATTCTAATTTTAACTACATCCCCTGGCAGAATTCCACATCCCAAATACCTTGTCTGCCTTGGACACTGTAATATTTTGGATGTCTGAAGAGGGTCAGTATGTGTGTATGTGTGTATTCGGGATTGTGGTTCAGCTGCCAGGGATGAGCGAGGTGTTAAGAGACTCCTGGGGAGAATACGTTTGATTACTACATGGCTATGTTCCACATTGGTTCAGCTGCTGCTTTGGGATACTGCTGGGAATAGATGAAAAATTAATTCAATCGGGGGATGAAGCTCACTGTTTTGTCAGCTGGCCACTGTGGCTAGTGGTTTTCAAAATTAAGCAACCCATTTCAGTGGAGCAATAAATAAGATTTGTCCCCTTCCCTGGCACAAGGCAACCATAATACTGAACACCTACAGCGATGTGAGGAGATACGTTTGTTGATTAAGTCATTCTTAGTCTGCTCAAACTGAAAGTACACGTCATGTGTGGCAATAAATAGATTGCAAGTTTGACATGCATCTTAAATGTAAATCACCAGTATACAAACAGCAGAAGCTTCTGTGATTGAAGTCAATAATACGCCCTTTAAAACTGGTTTATTTCATCACAAGAACGGTATTTATGATATTGGAAAACTAACCAAGTTGGATATAAGCTCTTCCTCATTTTGTGGTGGTCAAGTTTGGAAAAGCAGGACAACAGTTGAAATTGGGATCAGTCATCCCATCACCTAGAATATCAGTATCAATGACAGTCATAGTCAGGATAGTCAGTTATATTGTGGTTTAATCTTCTTTGCGTGGACAGAGTATTTAAATCCTTAAATCTTTTAAAGTTTTAAAGATTTAAATATTCTGTAAACGCAAACTTTTTTATACTTATACTATACTATATTTTTAGACCTAAAAATAATTACTTCTTCTTCCTCTTGGCTATCATCTTGCTCCTACGTGATCGACTTAGTGAAACATTCATATTTTGAAATGTATTGCTCAAAATAATAATAAACAGGTTCTTTCTGCGTCTTATGACAACCTCTGATTTCGCAGTGATCTAATATCGCCTGTCAACATGGGAGACTTTTCCTTTCACTTGCTACTACTTCATACACCGTTCCCCATCTCTCCGCCACTCGATACAAACATCACCAAAGTAAAATGGCCGACACAGCGACTTGTTTGTCTTAGAGATAGACCTGTTTGTGCCTTCCAAACAGGGTTGCCTGAGACAATCCTTGAAGCCCCCTGATCTGATGGTATCAGTGCCTCAGGGCAGGGAACGTGAACAGAACAAATGCTATCAGGCAGCAGCACGAGCCCAAAAACAGGATTGCTATCTCTGCCCATGAGTAGCCCAAAGCACAGACACACACATATAATGACACAGACACACCCGCATCCACAGGTATATAAGGCGGTTCATGGGGTAGCTGTGCACCTGAAGGCTGACCACTAAACAGGGGTGTTAGCTAAGTCACAAAGAAAAGGATGGAAGAAAAGGGAAAAGATAATGGAGTAGCGGCCATGGCAGCCTTCTACCAGAGATTTGATCTTGCAGCGTATCTACAGTATAACTACACTCCACCACGGGCTGATTTTGAAAGGAAGGACAGCATTGTGCCGTGGAAACTGGCATGCCTGCATAGAGCTTTCAATGAAGGTAAGGAGACGGGGTGATGGAGCAAATAAACTTCATTCCAAAACACTCCATGCTCACTAAAAAGCTATAGATTTAAAGATATGACCTGATACACAACTACTAATAAATAATAATATCTGTTTAGTTTAATTTAACATCGATACTTTGAGTTCTGTAAGCAGCAAATGTTCCAGATGCTGGATGTTTGTTTCTTCTCTGTTCTTCTCTCTCTCACTCTTTCTCTGAACTCTCATACAACACATCTGCCTCTTCAACTCACTATTTCCCTTTCTCCTAATTCAGTCAGTTAAAATACTGAATCACTTCTTTATTCCCATAGATGTGAAGTGGGTCCAAACACTAGTTCAAACCCAAAGAGCTCAAGGTGTCCAAACATACCAAATATGTCAGGCTGAATTAAAGGGAGAACTGTATAAAATTAGTTTTAATTTAAAGTTAAATTAATCTATATATTTTGCATTTGATGTTATCAAAAATGTGATTTGGATTTGAATACTTAAACAAGCTATTCCAGGATATGTGATACAGGGTGTAGGCAAACATTGATGTTTCATTTAACTTTGA
>VMKM01003023.1:0-49022 GCA_008360985.2 Macquaria ambigua
ATTAAGGTTTGGAGGGGCTGACTCAATGAGAACTGTTGCATTGCTATTACTTTCTAGCCAGGTTTCAATTAAATTCAATTCAGTTTTATTTATATAGCGCCATATCATAACAAAGTTATCTCAGGGCACTTTTTATATAGAGCAGGTCTAGACCGACTCTTTATATTTACAGAGACCCAACAGTTCCCACCACGAGCAAGCACTAGGCGACAGTGGCAAGGAAAAACTCCCTTTTAAAGGAAAGGAAGTTGCCAGGAGACGGCTAGCAGAAGCTACCTTTGGTCGGCTCGCACCGGCTAGGGGCTGGCTAGCTACAGCTGACTGACTTTCCATGGTGCAGAGCCGCGATTCTAACTCACTGAGCCTCGCCTCCAACATGGTGAATAAACTACATTTGTTACACGTACCATTATCGCTAAAGGAGGCAGAGGAGTAACTAAATATTTGACACAACGAGCAAGAGAGAGCAGGAGAGGGAGAAGGAGAGGGAGACACCATTGCTAACTGAGCTAAAAGCTAAACTACAGTAGCAAGCAACTAACTAGCGTGTAAACAACTGTGGGATTAGCGGAAAGTCGCTAACAGGAGAGAGCTATGAGTGCTTAAACAGAACTACTGTATACTTAAATGTATAGCGGGTAGTTAATCGCTATAGTAAAGAAAATATCAAAATTAACTTGGTTTAGCTAGAGCAGCAAAATTTGCTACCAGTAACACAGAAGCACCGGTAACCGGAAATGAGACAATACGTTCACCTCAGCACGTCAGCATGTCAGGAGCCCACTTTCAGTTAAAAGCATAAAATCAAGATTATAGGTAGTGATAAGATCATTAATTAAAAATGACTTGTTGGAAAGCGATAGAATATAATATTAAGATACCTTTGTAGAATTAGAGGGGGGGCCCTGTGCAGACTGAACATGGCATGGAATTTGTAACAGGTTAGCCAGATTTGAGTGCCATCGTCCTTGTGGCCTGGACCCAAAAGATATCAACAGGAGTTCAATGTTTTTTTGTACACCATCAGTTGTGCTAACTGGACATGGTGTGCTTTTATCAGGCCAGGGAGACAGAGGATGATTCTTATGCTGTCAAGGAGGGGGAGGAGGTGGCAGGCGTCGTAACTGAGAAACGTGTCAAAGCTGGCCAGGGACTTAAAGCCAATGGTGGAGGTGGACGGCGAGGGGGAGTTAGTGGAGATAAAATAGGAGTTGGGCGAGGGAAGGGGCGGGGAGTAAGTTTGGTCCCAGCAGTGACCAGCTCTTTCATTTGGTCAGTGAACTTCAGGAGGGGAGAGGAGGGGGAGAGGGTGACTAGAGACGAAGAAGAACTGGATGGGGAGAGGGGGGTGGAGAAAATGAATCCTCACACGTGGTAGTTTGCATGTGGGGTGGAGACTCTCTCTCTTGGCTCTGACGTCCCTCATGTTTTAAACTCTCTTCAGACGGAGGCTAAGGTGGCTCCCTTTCAAGGTTTCTGGCGTGTTGTGTTATGTCATGTCCTTGTTTTGATTGTTCTTGTCTCTTGTCCTCAGCCGAGGGAGCAGATGGGTGACGCAGGAAGTAAAATAGGCAATAGGTTAGAGGTGAACAACTTTACTCCTGACTTGTTGAGGCATATTCCATCTGTCCTAAAAAGATGCCTGCGGTCCCAGAAAAAGTTAAAATTGTCAATAAAGTTCACTGAATGGAGGGTACATGCAGTTGACAGCCAAGTGTTCAGAGCCAATAATCTGCTGAATCTCTCAACTCCTCTTTTCACTGGTGGTAGAGGGCCACTGATAAACACCTCAGTATTCAAGAAACTGAGTGTGTTCAATAGATCAGTAGAGTCTTGTTTCAGGATATCTGACTGCTGATTTACAATGTCATTGGTCCATGTGTGCACTATGATGTTTTTCACAGTTGGGTGCGCAGCCAGAATATCTGGGATTCTTTCTGTCCTGTCACAGACCCATATCCTTGGGAAAGCATTATATTTTGGTGTTCTTAACACTCATGCCTTTTACATCTTTAACAGCAAAATCACCCACAATCAGAGTTTGAGGCCCAGTCGTTAGCTTTCCCTTTAGCCCTTTGCTTTCAAAATTACTCTGTCCTTACCCTGCTGTGGGAGGATGAGAGGTTATGCAGGTCATCTGATGGAGATCCAGGCTCCTGCAGCAGTGGTGCAAATCTCTTCTCAAGTTGTACACTTTGTTGTTTGAGAGGTTTGTTGCTAACTCTTCCTTTTGCAGCTTTCCACGGCTGTGTTCTACTAAGCACGGGTTGATGAGGCGCTCTGTCTGGATGGTAGTGCAGGCCAGCCAATAGCGTCGCAAATCTCAGGGCGCTGGGTACTGGCTCTCACTCGCCCTCCCATTTCCCAGGGACATGATTTATTCTTAGGCTTTGCACCAAGAGAGTTCCAGAGAGGACTACAACTTGTACATATATTGCCAGACAGAAAGCCCTTCTGTTTCTTAGTAGTGTTGTTGGTGTTAGTTAGCCGTGTGTTAGCATTTTCCTGTCCACTTTTTTGAGTCCATGGTAAAGTGGTATCATTCCCACACTGTCCATTCACCTCCACATTCACTTCTAATCGGTGGATCTTAGTTTCAAGAATTGCAATTTTCTGGAGAAGTTTGTGGAAAGCCAAAGCTGCAAAGCATCTGCACTGTAAGAAAGCAGGAAGTACTCAGTGTATTTTGTCTGTGTGATTAGCTTAGACCTTACAGAACGTCATTGTAGAGGCATTCACTAAAGGAAGAAAAGTCAATAAAATGAATTATGTTTGAGGCTATATTTATTGCTGTTCTTACCAGTCTGAATTTGAATCTTACACAAACACCTGTACAATGTATTGTCATGCAAATTGCACTGCAATAAATACCAGTTACCTTCCTTATTAATGTTCAGTTTTTGTTGATTTAGTTGTTTGTATGTTGACGCAGTTGTATGGTAGTTTTTGAGCACTTAGTTGTGGTAGTGTTGCAGTGGAGTGTATTATATTAAAAGGTGTCTGATATTTCGTTCACCTCACAACTTCAGAAATACAGTTAGAAATCACCATAGAATCTGATCTGACACAGTATTCTGTAAATATTCACAACATAATTATGTAAATATATTATTATCATTATATAACATTAAACAGGGGCTCCTATTTCATTTATCCTTCTACAAATTATGATTCATTTTAAGGAATCAAACCTCTGTTCACTACTTAATTCTGGTAAGTGTAACATGGGCCTTACAGGTGCTGGTGGTGGGTTTTGGTGGGCCGGTCTGAGTCAAATGACCCAGGCTGATTTTTTTTTATTCCCTCTTCGCCCCTGCTGACCCCAGAGAGTTAACCATCCAACATGAATTGCAGATGAATACTTGTCATTTTATAAATATATATGGTCTGCATCAATTCAAAGTACTGTTCAGCAGGGGAAACTCAGTTACAGTTTTTCAATAAAAAACTAAAGAAGTCTGGGGCACTTAAATATGTATTTTTCAGCTTCTTTTCCTGTTTGGTGATAACCTTTGGAGGCAGGAGTAACAGCAAGCTGCAGTAAAACAGGATGACCTTTCAGTGTAATATGAAGATTTAATTACTGTAAATCCTATTGAGCAAACAGCATTTATTTGCCATGGGCTTCATGCATAATTCTTGTTTTCTTGTATGAGTAGTGGTTTTGCTTGACATACGATTTGACAAAATGTCATAAATGTCAAATACAAAATTTAAGCATGGGAAGTGTGTGTATAATGTGTGTCACACTGAGAGAAGTACCTGTTTGCCTTTATGTGAAGTCGTAATGAAATAAAGGCTGATGAGAGCTCTCTTTGGGGCTGAAATGTAACATTCAACAACACACTGCAGGATAAGAGGCAGTAAGACATCAGGCTTTACAGTGTGTTTGATCATGAGTCAGTCAGTTGACACATTTAGCTTCAATTTGTATAATGCATTAGCTGTCTGTACCAGCAGAGCAAGGCTTCACCATGTGACTACAATCCACTACTTCACAGACCTCATTAGCTGCACACACTCAAGTTCAGTTTTATTTTCAAGTGTGCTCGCATGTTGTTGAGCACACAGGGAAGTCTCCTTGGTTTACACTGAGCTGGCTGAGACATCATCTCCAAAATTCAGATGATGACTGATAGATGAGCAGGACTGTTCAGACACAGGATTTGGTAGGTCTTAAAACTAACCTAAAACTCCTTTCAGTGGCTTATTGCTAAAAACCTATCTTCTTAATAAGCATTGAGCATATAATATAATAAATACTGTCTGTGTGTGTGTGTAAATAAAGTTATTGTGATATCTACCTATTCTGCCCAGGCTACCATAGTTTGGCAGATAGATAACAGTTTCCCAAGAAAAACTCTGCTTCAGAAATTCCGGTTGAAGTTTTACTTGAAAAGCACTGTAAAACTGAACACACAAGAAAATGTACATTAATTTCACATAAGAAAAGACATTTAACACGTCATACGTGCTGCTTATTCATCAAAAACTATACAGAAAACAATGCGCTAGCTTCATGCTAACCTATACAGGAAATTACATTGTTACGCTAGCGGTTAGCATACATCGTTCTACTACAGATTTAGAGCAGATTTGCTGGATCACTGGACCGCACACTCTTTATATAGCCATAGTGAAATAACTAAACATGAAAATACTCACAGGCAAATGTCTTCCTGGTCAGACAATGAGAAGTAGAAAACACATGTAGGAACTCCATGTAACTGCAGCAACTCAAGGTGCAATACAAAACACTGTGTTGCTATTACCACTTTATCCACTAGATGTCCTTTTTTGACCAACACCAAACAACTGGTCAGCACACTACCGTTTATGTGTGTCTATTAAACACTTCTGGAATGGTGCCACCATGGATGTATTATAAGAACTGGATACCTATGGAGTTAATTTTGTGTCTTTTTTATGCAATCAAACAGAATAGGTTTGAGAGCAAAACTTTCTACACTGCAATCAAAAAATGGTTTAGTTTTGCTTGCGAATCCAAAAGTTTTGCTTCCGGTTCAGCTGAATTCCGTGGGCAGGACCTACACTGAAAGACGCAACACACGTTTCTATTGGCCAGTCTCGATCGGAGTTACAGCTTGGCAACATCCACAGTCAGTTAACAAGAGAGGGTGTTTTAAACTCATGGGGAAGACCAGAGAAACTCAATACGCATTTATGTTTCTTTACACATAACCACCGCCATTTTAATGCACAGCTTACCAGGGCTCAAGCCCCGTGGCCCGATGACGTGAAAGGGCCCACGAGGATCGGGGAAAAAATTCACAGGGAGAAAAAAAAAGCTTGACTTTGTGTGATACTCAGTCCCGACTGTTGTGTGTGTGTGTAAGCACATATGTGTGCATTATGTGTAAGAGAGATTGATATTGGCCTACAGTGAGCCGGCCTGTACCTTTTGGTGACACAATTTCTGTATCCAGTGTGCAAAATATGGGGGTGTCGGACCCCCTAATTAACTACTAGGACCCCCGATGACGGCAAAATCAAATTTTGAGTGGGTCTCAAAATTAAGCTAATTATTTATTATTTATTGTAAAATGTGTTTTCATGTTTAAATATTGAAAGGTAAGGAGCAACACAGAAAATGTGACTGATAACAGTGAACACTGACGTAGCCAGCAGCTGCTGATGTGGTTACCGGTGCTGGTTGTAATTCTGCGGCACAATAAAACATTCTGACTCCGCGGTTCTGCTGCTATTCATGATGTCGCTGTATAAACTGTGAAGCTTTCAGAACAGCTAACAGAGTCAGAAAAGCTCACAAGGTCAGTTAACAGTTAAATCCCGGTGAGTTCATGAAGGTATCCACGCTGTGCGTAATATTACACACTGGCTGATGTGCATGTGTATACACACACAAACACACACACACACACACACAAACAGTTTAAAACTAACTCATGGAGTCATTAACTGACTGCAGATGTTGCCAAGCTGTCACTCTGATCGAGACTGGCCAATAGAAACGTGTCTTGCGTCTTTCAGCGTAGGTCCTGCCCACGGAATTCAGCTGAACCGGAAGCAAAACTTTTGGATTCGCAAGCAAAACTTTTAGATTCGCAAGCAAAACTAAACCATTTTTTGATTGTATAAAAAAGACACAAAATTAACTCCATAGATACCGGACCCAAAGATGGTGCCTATTCAGTCCAATGAGAATTGCTCACCAAGCGCATATGCCAAAATAAGTTTCTAGCTTCCGGGTTTACTATAGTAATAGTAGTATTTCTCCCGCTAGCCCCACCCGTGAGTTCCCTCTTGGCCCATAGACTTTACATTGTGATGACGTCAAGACTTCTGAATCGATTTTTTTCGGCTCGAGGAAAGTTTTACTATATTTAACCTCCATGGATCAAAAATTAATAAAATGAGTTATAATCGACCTCGTTTGCAGTTGGAGGTGTCCTGTCAACAGTTTTACAGATGTCTCTTTTACAGTTGTGGTCTATGGGGAAAGTTTTGGGCAGCAGGGGAATTTTTCGCTGCAATACCACGAGTGGCCACTGGAAAAACTTGGAAGCAAGGCTGAGCGGCGGCGCCGTATCTAGTTTGTATAATGCATCCATGCCTGCCACACATGGTTAGATTTTGCTGCTATAGACAGAGGTAACCGTGTTCTATTCATCAGCAAACGCTCTGATTGGCTAAGCACATATCAACTCTCAAGGCGGCCTGGGAGCAGATTTTGACGGAAGGCTACAGTAAACATGGCTGCAGGATCAGCAAGACCTTACCAGTTTGAGCCATGGAAGACCTGGGAAGAAGCTCGCAGTGAGGGGGCAGGGTTATGCAAATTTGTAGCTAAAGACCTCATTAGCTGCACACACTCAAGTTTTTAAACGTAAAAAACGGATCAAATTCTTACTGGCTTGTAAAGCTGGGAGGCCATCTTGTTGTGGGGGAGCTAGAGGAATGGCAGTAGTAAGCGTCTTCATATTTTCACAGCTTTTATTTTACCCCTCTGAGTTTATAAAAACCACAAAATACAACCGAAACACATTTTCACGATATGGGACCCATTAACCCAAACAAATGACTTTTGAGCTGTGCAGGTTTTCTATGATTTTACTCGCCCAAAACCTCAGTGCAGCCATTCAAACAGGGCAGCAAATCCTTTGTAAATATCCCCCTTGGTTTTTATGTGTTGTGTTTCATTCTAGCGTGGTAGCACAGTAGAACAGTTCTAGAATAGCACATAGAGGTATTATACATCATGTTAAAGAGTGGTAAAGACTGCAAAACAGAACAACAAGTTGTAGGTCTGTAGGAGGTTTGAAAGCATTTCAACTAATATGATCTGTCTAACATGACTCTTGCCACCTAAATCCACACCAAAGATAAATATGCACCTCCCAGCTATACAACCAGCAGACACATATCCAAACATCCCAATGTTGAATTCAGTTTTTGCAGCATGTTTCTATATTTGGTTGTGTTTTCTCTATTTGCAGTGTGTTTTCTAAATGCTGCGCATGTGTTGTCAAATTGATGAAGATGTTTTCCTAATTTGCATGTGTTTTGTCTATTTGGCTGCGATTTCTTAAGTTGCAGTTCGTTGAGCTCTCAGGGCCACCGTACGGATCAGATAACAGTAAAACCAACCACCCCATATCAGGCTCATTAGATTTCTGTGGGCAGCATTCTGCTCAGAAGTGACACTGAGCTCATAAAAACTGAAAAATAAGAAAACCCTACATCTGGTTCAGAAAATTACACTAGAAATAAAAGTTAACACAGAGCTAGAACGGCTACTATCATATACGTATAGCTAGTACCTACCTTTAAATTAATTTGACTTTCAAAATTACTCTGCCATAATGGCTCAAAAACTAAACTATTTGCCAACAAATTTAGACAATACAGATACTGCTCTTTGTTTCCACCTGTTGGTTAAAAAAAGCCACTGTCCCAGCTTTGATTTTGAAAGTAAAAGGAAGGGTCTAACAGGATGACCCTTCACTTCCAGGTCAAATTGAACAAGTTTGAGAGTACATCCCAAGTCTCTTAATTGCATCCACGTTTTCCTCACTTGCGTCTTTTCCTTGCATCTTAATCCCTCCCACCAGGGATGCATGGAGAGACACAAAGAGAGAAGAAACAAGGAAATCTGTTTTTAGAGAAATGAGACGTCCTTTCCTCTTAAGCGTCACATGAAGTGACCTCTGTTTTTGATGATGGCGGCCACTGATCACAGCTGGATCTGCTCACACTGACACAAACAGTAGCCCCCACCCCCCGCCTTCATGACTCTGTTTAGACACATTCATTGTTATGGAGTCATTTGTCATAGTTTGCCACACTGATAGGCTACCTGCTCATCGATGGCAATGAAACAGTCTTTAGCTTTGCCTTGCTATGCCATTTAATCCGTCACTGGGATGAGCAGATTCATTCAATTCAATCACTGTCATTCAGCAATTCAGCTGCTGAATCTAATTATGTGTGTTCATATCAGCCTGTCAACTCATTAAGTCAACTAGGAATATCAGGTAAATCTCACATGCAAAGTGAGGGGAAGAGCCAAAGTATGTTTGATCACTTACAATAAGCGAGATACAAAATAATTACAGCAAACACTATTTAGTAGGTACGTGGACAATGGTGACAGTGCAATGTTGCATTGATTATCACACAGTGCAGGTGCTTGTGAGCAAAATAGCATTAAGAAAACAGATGTATAACAGTGAACTCACGCTAACGCCTTCTTGGCTGTATGCCTCTTCCCTGTAAAGAGGTGGTCATTTTCTGACCTGAACTTGATCACTTTCACCGTGTCTTCATCTTTCCTTGTTATATGAGACATATTTGAGACCTGTGAGTAAAGGGCAACCTACAAGCCATGAAACACATTACTTCACTCACATGCAGAACACTTTATCAAAGACCAGTGTATACTGTATGATTTATATCAGTGACAGTTTGGTTTTTGAAATGAGCAGCTAAACATTACATGTGGAAGCCAGGTGAATGCTTGTAATGTAATTACCGATAAAAAACAGTGCTGTACAATAGTATGATCAAATGTGCTAGGAGGGTGCTGTTAGTTAGATTTATGACATAACAAAACAGGTTGTGGATGAAATAAACTTAATAAAAACAAGACAATGTTTATGATCCCCATCTTCTTGCATTAAATATCATTGCTCTTTGGAGTCCTTAATAGGCACATCTGAATTATAGCGATTCATTGCAAAGACGAAAACAACAGGCACTTACACTTGTACTGTTTCTCCTCCATCTCGTTCAAATGTGCCAGATGTAGGGGTGGGGTATTTATATGTTATGGCGTTCAGCTGAAAGTCTTCCGTGAAGGCTGCTCTCGTGTATCCTTGCTCATGGCTCCTCAGACATCCCTCCTCACTCCTCGGAGCAGAAATAAGAGCTTTGGACACCCTCAAAATGATGGACCAGAACGACTTCCGGTTCAAGAGAGGATCCAGGAGTGAGGACGTCAAATAAGAGACTTGAGATGCACCCTGAGTTTGCGCTCATGGGATTCAGACTGCCAAAACTGAGTGTGAGAATCCCTGTTGCTGGCTCAAATGTAGATACACAATTCCTCTTTTTGCTAAAATCATCTGTTACACTCACGATTTTGTCCTCCATCGCACACAAATCTGATTCTGCTCTTACAAATCCGTGCTTGTGCACTCTCAAAGGTTGACTTGCAGACTGAGTAGCGCACACATTTGTTTTGTGCCCTCTCAAATCTTTTGCTGTCAGTGTACTTCCAAAGTAGTTACGGTTACGGTTGGTGAGCACAGTTTGGGTTTGGGAACTATTACTATTGCAGTATAAACTGTAATTATTCACTTAATAGTTAGTTTGTTCAAAATCAAAAAAGACTGTAGATACTATAAGGCAATTCATTATTTGTGCTACCTCATGAAAAGTAGAATATTTTTATAAACAGTAACTCGCATTAATGAGATTGTACCTACATGCCTGAGCCACAATGAATTTCTCTTGTACTGTTGAGAGAGTAACAAAGTGTGACTTGTTCTGAATCCTGCCTTTTGTTTACTGTTGTCCTGTGCAGACCCCCACAGACAGAACAGTATCTGTATCTGTTCAGGCCTGGTCATTGGAGCATGGGGAACTAATCTCTGTGGAAATGCAGCTGTTAGCAGCACGCTGCACATATCTCACCACTACAGTGTCACAGTAATCTCTGTGGGGTCACCAGCACAAGGAAATCAAGCTTAATTCCCTTTTGAACTGAGTGTGGCATGCATGCTTTGAATAGTAATGCGTTTCTGCAGAACAGAGGGAATCCAATTCAGGGTGGGAGTTAATTATATTGCGTATGTCCTGGGCTGGGACCCTGGAGCTATTAAAATAGGAAAAGGAAGGATTATACAGGAATTAAACAGGAAAGTTGGTGCAGATATGCAACCGATTTGTTATGTGAAGGAATGTGAGCCGATAAAGGTTATGCTTTGAAAGTAAAAATCTATATAGCTTTCTTTATTAAATTAAATGTCAATAGATTGATGTTGTCCAGATGCCTGGTTAAAGTACAAACAGCTGACAAACAGATAAGGCTGTTCCAAATGGAAGGGGAGGGATACCTGGCCAAGACAGTCAGCAGCATAAATAAAATCATACTTACAGACAGAAAACACAAAAGGAGACAAAATATAATAAACAAGCAAAGGGAACTAACATTTCAGAAGAGAAGTTTCAAGTCATTCTGCAACGTATTCCATGCCGAGGGTGCAGAATACACAAATGCTCTTTTTCCACTTTCCATCCAGGCATTTGGGACAGAGAGCATAAAAAAGTCCTGAGAACGCAAAGAGTCTGCACTTTTCTGCATGATAAAGATGTATAGGTAGTGTGAGAGCAGACCAAGTATTGCCTCATATATAAAGGTGTACCAATGTAAGAGCCTATGGGTGGCCAGAGATCAGTCAGAATTCATCATCAGCTGAGTCATCATTTAACAATATTTAACAGTTTGGTGGCCTGAGAGATAAAAGAATTATTCACCCTGTTAGACCTGGCCTTTGGTAGTCTAAATATCCACCCAGAGGGGAGAAGCTCAAACTGTCTATACAGAGGATGAAGATGACACTATGGCCATTTTGACTATATAAAGCATGACTCTTGCTGTATGGAATTAGTGCTGTGGAAATGGACATTATACTGAATTTATCAAGACAACAGGCAAACATGGAGGAAGTGTTGAGTTTGCATTAACTGGGGAACAGGGGGAATTGGGAATAAAAGCCTGTGTCTAATATAAGCCTGTCCCAAATAAAGACCTGGTTCTCTCTGCCACTGAGGTAAATAAAAGGTACGAATTTGAGAATTTACAGTAGTGAGGTTTATTTTTAGAGCACAATCTCATACAGAAGCAATTCAAAGTGCTTTATAGAATGATAAAACAGTAAAATTCAAGTTATAACAGATACAATAGAGGTACATTTAGGCTTTTTTATACCTGCATACATGGAGAACTATGTGTTTCGAAATTTGAAGTATTCATGCAGTTTAAAATGAGAGGATAATATTATGTAACTTAGCCTTATATGGTTACTTAGTCTACAGCGACTTAGCCATCTACAGTGGCTGGATGACACCTTCCCCCCCCCCAAGAGCTGCATCAACCTCCTCCAGGAACTCCACGATGCTGTCAAACAGCTCACAAAATGAGTGAGGCAGTTTTCTTTTGAGAGCCAACAGACATCAGGATTTGCCATAAGGCAGCAGGGGAAAGGACCCAAACGCAGACCGACGGCAGGCTGAGTGGTGCTGAACGAGGATTTATTGAACACAAAAATAAACTTACAGAAACGCAGGGAAACTCTAGACACAGAGAAAACCAGCAAAACCAGACCTGGGGCTGGACAGGACTTCTCAGGCGGATGGCCTGGAGGACGACCAGACGTGGGGAGCCGCTTGGGAGGACGGCCAGGAGGCAGGGCAGAAGCCGAACAGGCGCTGGAGACTGCGGCGGCGGCAGCTGGACGGGCACCGGAAGCTGAGGCTGCGGCGGCGGCAGCTGGACGGGCACCGGAAGCTGAGGCTGCGACGGCGGCAGCTGGACGGGCACCGGAAGCTGAGGCTGCGGCGGCAACTGGACAGGCACCAGAAGCTGCGGCGGCAGTTGGACGGACACTGGAGTTGGTTGGACCGCCGACTCGGAACCAAGAACAGATGTCGGCCAGTTCACCAACCCGGTCCGTGGAGCAGGAGTCGTCCAGACTGCCAACTCGGGAACTGGTGCAGGTGTTGGCGGGGCCACCAACTCAGGAACAGGATCAGGTGGTGGCAGGACCGCCGACTGGGAAACAGGAGCTGATGTCGGCCGGTTGGCCAACCGGGTCCGGGGAGCAGGAGTCGGCAGGACCACCAACTCTGGGACTGGCATTGGCTGGTCCGCCGACTTGGGAACAAGAACTGATGTCGGCCGGTTCGCCAACCGGGTCCGTGGAACCCACTATCATTCTGGCTGGTCTTCCTAATGAAGAGACTGCTGATGGTGCTCCTACCATGCTTCTCTTTGAGGGCCTGGAAGAGCACATGCTCCTTGTCTGCCTTGTCTGGGTGGATCTTCGTAAGGTGCTCCTTGAGACGTGACGTTTCATGGCCTCATTTAAAAACACGCAATAAACACATCGGAAGTTGTGCATTGGTGGGAAAGGTATGAATCCATTGCTAAGGTATTCAATGGAATACTGGCGGCATTTTTTCTCGTTCTGCACCATTTTGCTGATATGTTGCTCACGGGTTTTCCAACGCGCCACAAACACCCACCAAGGACCCCTCAATGCCCCCTCTTTTATTAATATTGCTTCCAGCTTCTTTAAGAAAGAAAGAAGACCAAAAGGGCAACAGAAGTGAAGACAAAGTATAGTTACAGTATATGTACAGTATAGCCTAAGTATAAGTAGCACCAAAACAAAGAAACATGTACTACTGGTATATGTGCTGTATATGCATGTCCCCAAAATTTGAAAATAAAATAAAATAGAAAATTAGGGGGAAAGGTGTGCTATAAAAAGGCTTATTAATTTCCTACTCTAAGTTCATGTTCCTGAACTAAGCTTCCATTGGCTCCATTTTCTGTTTCAACACTGTCAGTCTGGTCTTAAGTTAATTGGCTGTATAGCCCTAATGTGCTGTTTTGATTGCTGTTTTGATTGGAATTCCCATCAGGACATCAAACAAATGAGTTGTCAGTTGTTCATAAAGGCTTTTAGCCATGATATTGTTTCAACAAATTAATTTCAATAAGCTGTAATTAACATAACTGTTTAGTCTCTAGACAGATTTATACTGTGCAAGTCTGAATTGTATGATGGCTTACAATGATGTGTTACATGTGAGATGATTTAACATCCTTTTTCCAATGTAAGTGTTCATGTGGTATTATTGATTATGATTAGTTATAATGTAACCTCTTAACAAGTTTCCCCCCTTTGTTTCCTCATTTAGTCGCTTCAAGGTTATTTAAATTACCTTATTCTACTGTCTGACAATATCATCTCTTGAGCTCTTCATTGAAGCTATATTGTGTTTACACTGAATGAAATAGTAAAGCCCAAAACTCTGGGCTCTGTTTTTGTGGGAGCGCTATGACCACTGCTACCAGTGCGCCACAACCACGAATCTCCAAATTTGGTGAATTTGAAGGTGAGGTTTCTGATAAACTGAAGGATGAAGTGTTCCTTTATTTGTTGATAATTCTCCTACTTCTTAAGCTAAATAAGGTATTTAAAAGCCCTCTTGGATTATCTGAACAGCGCTGGTTTTCTGAGAGATAGAAAACCAGTGTAGAGATATGTGGTTCTCACAGTTCGGTGACGCTACAAACTTATGATGATCTTACAGAATATGATGCATACTGCAACATACATTTACTGCTGATACTTTAAGTGCATTCTGCTGATAATACTTGCATACCTTTACTGAAGTAAGGTTTTTCAATACAAAACATTTACTTGTAGTGGAGTATTTTCACATTGTGGTATTAAGTATTACTTAAGTAAAGACTCTGAATAGTTCTTCCACCACTGCTTACAATGTTAGCTGTTACACAATGCAGTTAATCATGTTCTCACAAAGATGTGTGATGCTTTGTGTTGTGGTAGGTTAGCTGTCAGTCACAGGGTTAAGATAATGCATCAGGGCTGTAGTAAATAAATAAGTATATAAATAAATAACCAGATTTATTTATATTTAGGGCCAGAGCACTGACCAGTGCGAGGATCCTATTGTAACTGGAGAGATTATTATTAGTCTTTGTCCAAAAGAATCACAGTTTTGAGGGGCTAAACATGCTCAAAAAGTCATGAAACTTTGCACGTGTCAGAAGTGCTGAAAAATTATATATTTTATGGGTATTTTATATATTTTATGGGCGCATGAGTGTGGCAAAATGGCTCGATAGCGCGCCCTACAATATTTTAACAAACTAGCCCCTGTGGCACGTTTCACCTAGATGTATTGTACAATAGGAGATAGACAACAGAAGTCATCAGCCATCTCTCTCTATCTCAAAGAGAAGATACAAGAATACAGCTTTTATAGTATTTTGGAGACAAAGAAACTCTTTTCCATTGGTCAGTGTTGCATCGTTCGATAGGTTTAAACCTATAGGAACTTTCAAAAACATACTAAGACCCCTAACGCACATCTGAAAAGCATAAAACATCTCTATAACATATAGCTGAACCTTTGACCTCACGTTGAGTCACATTGCTTAGCACAGAAACACATGAGACATGAAACTGGGTAAGAGTTCAAGAGTAGAGACATGAATAGAACTGGAACTATTAACTAATTAAAGTAAATACACAAGCATATAATTACTAAATATTAATATGTATACAAACAAATAATTATGAGTAGATGATTAACATGTGAATAAATGTAATAAAAGTTATGAGCTCACAACAAAGTTTACTTTCACAGGGCTCCATACTTTAATGAACTCCTCCTAGAGGATGTATCAGATCGACTTTAAATTTGGGCTGTGCCATCTAAAGACCTTTGTGATTAAAAGTTGTGAAAAGCTTGAGTTTTTATTGAACGGCGTGCCTGTGAGGTGGAATTTACATGTTTAACCGTGAAACAGGAAGTGGGTTATAACTGGACAGTACATTGTCCAAGAGGCCCCAACTTACCATGTTTCATGACACCCCCGGCCTGAAGGCATCTATATGCTAATTTTCAGTCACAATCATAGCGCCACCTACTGGCAGCAGGAAATGACACGTTTTATAGTCTGACATGCTACTCCGAGTGGGTTGAGCAGAACAACCTCAAATTTGGGCAGTAAAGCCTTAAGACCTTGATGATGCTTTACAGTGAAAATTGTGAGTTTTCACTAAAGGGCGTGGCCATAGCGGCATGGCGAATTTCGATGTTTCATCATGAACAATGAAACTGTTGTAACTCGGCTCCATATGATCAGATCTTTTCCATATTCCTCACGTTTGATGAGATTTCCTGCCTAAAGACATGTAGGGGTCAAAATTGAATCAAAGTCATAGCGCCACCTAGTGACAACAGAAAGTTACAGGCCCTATACTTTTAATCACTACCCCTGGCAGGTTAACCAGATCCACCTCAAATTTGGTCAGCAAAGTCTTAAGACCTTGATGATGCTTCACTGTGAAGATTTTGAGTTTTCATCAAATGGCGTTGCCATGACAACGCATTGTTTGCCATGCAACACAAAGCTGTTTTTGAGGGGCTAGGAATGCTTGAAAACTCACCAAACTTTGCACATGCATCATCAGTGGCACAAATGTACATCTGATATGGGCCTTGGACATGGGTGTGGCAAAACAGCTCTATAGCACCCCCTACAAATTTTCAAAATCAAACCCCCCCCCTTAAAATTTGACGTAAATGTATGAGATTTGGGTGGCACATGCGTCATGTCTAGACTTAAAACAAGCCTCTTGGAGCCATATCCTAAAATGCACAGGAAGTCAGTTATTTTGAATTTTCTGTGCAATATTAGGCAATTTTTTTGTAATTTGAAGGCTCTGTACTTTAACAAACTTCTCCTAGAGAATAAATCAGATCCTCTATTTCATTGAACGGCGTGTCCATGTTCCGCCATGAAACAGGAAGTTCTTGTAACTTGAGTGTACACGATCCAATCTGCTCCAAATTCCTCATGCTGGATAATATTACAGGTCTGAGGGCATCTATGTGCCAATATTCAGTCATAGTCATAGTCATAGCGCCACCTACTGGAAACAAGAACTAAGCCTTGTGAGACAATCATCATTTGATTTACATGACACAGCAGCAGAGGGAGGAGGATAGGAGGAAGGACTGACTCTGACTGATGTCTGTCTTCTTCATTCTTTGTAAACTTCAACATTATCAGGCAGATACATTTCACTCTTTTGTGCACTGTCCAAAACACATGAAAATTCAGATCTGTGTCAACCAGTCGGTGTCCAGTAGGGCCGGAGTGGGACTCATTTTCAGCCAAGGAGTTTCATGCTTTAGACCAGCCCACTTTAGTTCACAACCCATTATGCTGGAGATACATAATTATAGCTTTACTATGTAAATCTGCTACAGTGCACTATTCTTTACGACCTTTGTTGAAAAAAACTTTTGTTAAAGTTTGCTGTGTTATAGAATAGTAAATGATAATCAATGTACTCAGTGTATATCATCTGTATCCATTTCAAATGTGAAGCCTGCATGAAGGGGAGGGTGAGTGTGTGTGTGTGTGTGTGTGTGTGTGTGTGTGTGTGTGCAGCAGGCTCACTGCTTTGTGTGTGTGTGTGGAAAGATCACTGCTCTGTGTGTGTATGTGTGTCTACTTGGCACTAGAAGAGATTGTGTGTGTATGTGTGGCATCAGAAGGTTTGTGTGTGTGTGAAGGCTCATACACTGCCCCACACCTGTGTGTGGAGGGTGGTGACGTGCCACTGCTGCTGCATGTGGTAGTGGGAGCATAGTTAGCAGCATATTGTTTTTAAAAAAGGTAGCTGGGAAAGTCCAGATAAGGGTTCACACCTGCGTTTGGTGGACACTTTCCAAAGCTAATTGGAGTCAACAAAAACAGGCCACAACCGCCGAACAGGGGGCCGGGCCATACCAGTTTAGAGATTATGTCACCATTATTTACAGAGCAATGATAGGTTGTTCGTTTGGAAAAAGGTAAATCAATCACTGATCTCCACCTAGAATGGGTTGGTTTCTTTTGTGTTATAAAATAGCTTGTATAAGCACTCTGTCTTCAGTTCAGCTCCGGGGCTAACTCAGGTTTATTTTCTGTTAAGAAATAAACTCTATTGCATCAAGATCTGATCATCTCCAGTGTCTTTTTGAACCTATTTGAGACTTCAACAAAAGAATAACTGAGCAGAAGACTAAGTGTTGGTGAAGAGGTCCAGACTGGCCTAAAGCTGGACTTCTTTTCCTCCAAAACCTTATTATTCACAATGTGTATTTTTCTAAAACATATACATATATATGAAATGAATATGAAAAAATCTCTCTGCTCTACTGTCGGTTCTGTGTGTGTGTGTGTGTGTGTGTGTGTGTGTGTGTGTGTGAGCTACACACACACACACACACACACTTGAGAAGACTTTGAGAAACTAGCGCGACCATAGATGACAGCAAAACATGATAGAGAACTCTCAGTATAATTTATTTTCTTCTCATTCAACTAACACGCTGTGTGTAGTGTGAAAAACACTTGGGTGGTGCACTGAAGTGTTACAGTATTAGGGAAAACCCTGATTATTTTATTTTTTATGGGTGCTGAGATGAATGATCTATTTATAAGTGATTGTGATTGTGTTTGCCGACCCTGTCACCGGCCCTCAGGGCCCAACAACCAGCCCAGCCCGCTGGGAATCTTCCCATTTCTCTCAGTTAACGTCTCCGTGCCCGGCAGATGTGCGAGGGCCCGTTCATCGCTGCTTGCAGCTTTCATTTTATTTAGATTTTGTTATAACAAAACATCAATTTATCACAGAAACACTACAGTTTAACACTGTGGTACAAAAAACACATCAGTTTATATTAACATTTATCATTACATGAACATAATATTAGTAAGTGTGTCCATGTATTAATTTGCTTCTAAGTTTATGTGTGTGTCATTGTAGTATGCTTGTATGTATAAGTGAGTATGAGTATGCATGTGTGGCGTCCAGGTTCTGTGCACTAAAACACTTGTTGTGATTATATGCGGCAGCTGTCAGTACCCTCTGAGATGGAGAGTATCTGTAACCAGGGCTGCTATGGGTAATCTTGCAGGACAACAGAGAGTGCTGTTGTTCATGCTCATTCTATTTTCAGTGAGAATCTTCTTCACCATGCTAAAAGCTCTCTCTGAGGAGGCATTGCTGTGTGGAATGCAGAGCATTGCCTTCATCAGAGTTGCCAGCTGACTAAACCTCTCATCTTTCCCTAGAAGGCCCCAGAATCTGTCCAATCTCCAATCTCTCTTCCTTTCCATACTGTCTGAGATCGGGTAGTCTACCAACTCTTCCCTCAGCCTATCTGCATCAAGCCTCAGCTGAGTAAACATGTTGCATAGCCTTGTCACTATGAACACATTTCCAACACATTTAGAGTTAGGTTACTTAGAAGCACTGAGTGGGTGCTCCTACAGTAATATGATTATTTGATGGGTCGGTAAATCACAAAACATCAAGGTTAACCTGTTTCAGGAGCGATCAAGGCGAGAGGCTGGGTCCAACACCTTCAGGTCCTGAAGTAGCTGCAAGTCACTGGTAAAGGCCTTCAGCATCTTCCCAATGAAGTCCTCATAGAAAGCTCTCACTGTCCTAAAAACATTATTACAATTATGACAGAATGTATGAAAGATATGGAAAATATGATAAAGCATAATCCAGGTATTAGGTATTAAAACTTAAACTAATACTCACTGAGGGATTCATGTCAATGTCAAGGAAGAAAGTTCATTTTTAAGGAATGCTGTGGCCTCAGCCCGATGAAGAGATCCTCATTCGCCAACTGATGTCCTTGTCTGTAGGATACCTCTCTGAGAGGAATACTCACAATGCATCTGGATGGAACAATGTAGCCCAAGTATCGCTTGGATGATCACTCCCTTCTAGTTGGTCAAACATGGGTAAAATAAGTGTAGAGAATATAGACATTTACACTTTTTATGTATATAATGCTTAGTCAACCCACCATTTATCCTCCCTACCTCGAAGGCAGTGTTGAAAGAAACCAAGGGCTTAAGAGTGACACTCGGAGGCAGTGTTGAAAACCAAGGGCTTAAGAGTGACACTCGGAGGCAGTGTTGAAAGAAACCAAGGGCTTTAAGAGCGACACTCGGAAAGATAAAGAAGAATTTCATCTCAGGATCATTTAGATAGCCTGCCAGGTTAGCACTCCTACATCTTCATGGCTTTTGAAGTAAGCCTGCAGAGTAGCCCATTGATTTAGCATTCTCTGAATGCATGTGTGGAGGCTGAGCTGAGTTTGTCTGTGTTGGTGAACTCCACAAACTCCTAATAGAGCTCACTTCTCTTTGCACTATGTCAGGTATTAATAATAACAAAAAGAATAAAATAAGGACAAGAGGAAGTAAAAGAATACTGAAACATTTAGAGTTTGTTGAAAGCAAACTGGGCCATTGAATTGTTATTTATTTATTGCTCTTGTATTATATTCTGTATTCTTGTTATTTATTACTGTCTCTTAATGTATCTATTATTACAAGTTTGATTGATCGGTTTAATTGCCCAGATTTACTGGAAGCATTTTGTATGGAATAAAAAAACCCAACTTATTATCTAAAGCTTGTGTCTTTTTCATTTACCTTAATGTGACAGCCAGTCTCTGCTTAGCCTCAATTGGCTCTCTGTAGGTAGTCCTTTGTTTACAAAGGTCCTGACCTACATAGGACAACACCTCTTCTAATTGGGCAGCACTCATCCTGAAATAATTGTAGTATCGTTTGCTGTCAAGTGCCAATTCCTGCACAAGGTTATAGTAATCCCCCTGCTGCTCTTGCGCTTGGTTGAGAGGATGGACCCATTGCCTTGTCCTGCTGGAGGTTCTCTGCTGGAGGAGTAAAATAGCAGCCACCTTCCTTTTTTTTAACTCCTGCTGTCTGTAAAAGGGCCCTGTTTGAAAACAGCAAAGTCAAAGTCTAATATCTTTTTGGGTGAAGTTAAATGTTTTAATGGTAGAGGGTGAGCCTACTCTAGCCACACCCCTAGTTACACACAGATCTCTATGGTTACAGACAGTCTGGCTAACTCTGGTACAAGCTAGCTGAACTGGAGTAACCTTGTCAAGGTAAAATGACCATTGTTGTTGGATATATTGTATGCCATTGCCAGTAAAGAAACATCTAAATATCACAATATAAAACGTGTTTTCTGTTTTAAAAAGTACAAAGTTACAAACGTAGGAAGATAGCAAGTACTCACCCATCTTTTACTTGAAACGTCTCCAGTCTGATCTCCAGCGCACAGCTGATCGGTACGTGGTTTGTTTACATGACGTAAAAGAAGTGCATATTTAACGGATTTTGTGTAGACAGAGAGCATCCGATGTTACGCGATGCTACGCAACAGTCAGGCGCTTGCTTGCTGTTAAGACACGGTGTTAGTGTGCTCGCGATTGGCTCAGGCAGCTGTATAGGCGGGAACTCGATACGATCACTTTTGCGCAGACTCTGGCTCCAAATGACGTCACCAGCTGCTGTCCTATACAAGATACATTTACACATTTCTGTAACAAATACTATAAGGTAGTACAATCCATGCAGTAAAGAAGTAACATTCTTTTTATTGTAAAGGAATCTTGGTTTATGCAAAAATAAAATAAAATAAAAATAAGCTAATTCAAAGACAATAGTGATGCATATTGTAATGCTACCTGTTGTTAGTGTTTTTGTAGGTTATTGTGTAATAAGTGTTACAGTAGGCAGACAAATGTTGTCAGTGTTCGGGTACCAGGGTTGATCCTGAGATGTGTATCAAGTGTTTTGGTTGCATTAGTGCATTTTGGATGTGAGATGAACTCTTGTGCTGAGCTGCATGTTGGTAAAGAGAATGGTGTGAAGAGTTTTGAAAAAGTGAACTCAGTATAGAGAGATGTGTTACCAATTGTAAAAAACTGTAATATGGTGTTCCATTGTTCTGCCATGGTTGCATTGTGTTATTGCTTTGTGCATGAACTGTCTATGTTACTGTAATGGTCTTTGAAATATAACATTTTCTTTCACTCCAACAAAGCCATGGTTGTTTCATTATAGGATCAATAGATATGTCTAGAGCATGGAGTTTATTTTGTCCACAGACAGAAATGAGAGGTAGAGTGTCACTGCAGTCAGACTGATGATACTAATCATCGCATAAAATCATCTGTTTTAGCATACTGTACCTGGACAGTACAGATGTGTGTCTGTGCATGTGCATGCATCTGCTCGTGTGTGTGTGTGTGTGTGTGTGTGTGTGCTGCAGTGTACTGGGGTACTGAATGTCCCTGGTGATGCAGTTCTAACCCAGTATCTCTGCTGGTCAGGTCCTCCAGGAATACTGGTTTTCATGGCTCTGAAATATAAATCTGCCCAGATTTGAATTACACATAAGCCCCTCTCCACCCCATCTGATTTTTCTGTCCTCTGTCTCCTGCACTGCAGAGGAAAGGATCTTCAACTGGCAACAGGATACACTGATAATCATCGTTTTTATTCCTCGTTTTCACCATTTGTCCTTCAGACTGTACACAGCATACGATCGTCACTGTATCTCACAAACACATCCCCTTGGTAGTGCGTCTCCTAAGCAGATGTTGATGTCAAGGTTAAATATGTACACTGCAAAATCTATGTAATACAATAATATACAACATGTTCAAACAAACAAATGACTAATGCAAAGAGATTCAGCCTAGGGCAAGTTCTCTTCTCAGTTAATGATGTTTTATAGGTGTTTGGTTTGTTTGGAACAAAAAATGGGTAGGTACTGTGGCATTAACAGTTATCAGTTATGGTAATGTGGTAAACCCCAAAATGTGACTACTGTTGTGTTTATTTTGTTTTTTTTCTTTTGATCACACATTTTTAGAGGTCTCCTGGGCATAATATCCTAATAATAAAAGCGGCAATTATATTCTTTTGTCCTTCGCATTTACTGTGGAGAGAAATAGTAAGTCCAAGCAGCAGGCAGTTGGAATGTTTGGCACTGGAGCTGTTGCATTCGGGTTTCCTCAGGTGTGTATTTACACCTAAACCCTTAGATGCAATCTGGAAGAAAAACTGAGCACTGCATGTCTTAATTGCTGCTGACCTTTATCTGTATCTTTCAGGATAGTACTTGATGAAAACTACCAGTAAATACCTCAACTGAGCTTTCTTTGGGCAATGATAATTAAATTGTGTTGATGTTATGTTGAGCATTTATGTCAAACTTAAAAAGTTTAGAAATTGGCAATTGTTATGGTAGTAGCCACCACACCATAGGCGCATAGTTGTTTTACCTGATTGTGGTCTTGCACAATATATCTTAATCTTATATTAATTCAACAAAAAAAAATGTAATTTGTGGAAAAAGAGAGGTTTTAATCATACTGGGCACATACTTCTGGCACAACTAGCACAGTTTGTGGCCATCTCACCTTGAATATTTTTAAGTTTTATGTGATCTTAGACCAAGTTAACAACCTAACTCCTCTAACTCTACTTACTGCACTTAACACCATTGCACAACAAAGACAAAAAGTGCTGAATTCTCTTTTTGGAGTTTTGGGCACAAGGCACTATTACAGCCCAAACTGAAAAGAAAACCTTTAAGTGGAAAATAACCCCCTAAATATTATCAGAATAGAAGAAGAAGAATTTTAAACCAACTTATTCTAACCTTACATTTGAATTCCTTCCATGTTGGGCTCTTTGTTAATCTATGTCCTCATTATAACATTTCCTCTTAAAGGCCAGTTCAGACCAAAGATTCATGAGGAGACGAGTTGAAACTTGCAACTACTTGCAATGTGCCGGTCAGCAACGTGCCAAACCTGCCAGTTTACACCAATGCAACTAGACGAGACGGTGTATCGTTTCCATAGCAATGACTACAGTTGCATTTCTAGTATTGATGAAATGACAAAAACATTAAAAAAATGAGAGGGTCGAGATGACCAGCTGACTTCGCTACGAGCTGATTGGCTGTTGAAACAGGTGACGTGCCTTACATTCTAAAACCAACCGCTGGCGACTTGACAAGCTGAGTCGCAGGCGACGCTAGGTTTGAGTTGAGCTGAGACGGGCCAGTTCACACCACTGCAACTTTTCCCTGCGATGTTCTAAAACGGTTTCGTCTCGCCGCAAATCTTTGGTGTGAACTGGCCTTTAGGCTTACTAGCATGATACTCACCAACAACAACACTCTCTTAAAGCGTACTGCAACTGTGTATCAATGAATGGTGTTATGGGTGGGAGCATCACGTATTGACTCCTGTAGCACACAGTGACCATGTCATACAGACAGAGGTGTCAAGTAGTCAAGGTACAGTGATCAGGATCTGCCAAAGTGAAAAGTGAATGTGAGGAAATTCTTGCTTTCCTGGAGAGTTGACGTGTCAATGCTGGGAAATAGAACAGTGATGTATCCGGACACATTGGTGCACGTCAACTCACGATGATGCTGCTAGTTTCTGTTGCTAGTAAAGTTTTCCCTTTTTGTGTGTACAGTATAAGTCAATGGGCCCTGCTTTGATGTTGGCGCAAAGTGCGAATTGCAGTTCCAAACGGGCAAACTGGTATTTTCCTGGGGTGCACTAAGGTTATTTCCTCAACTGTGCCATTAAGGTATCTTGGTGACTCCCCGTGCGCCCCAGTGGAAGCACTACAAAAAAGGAATTTCAAGAAAGTAAAAATTCCTTGTTTCTGGTAAATGTGTCTTATTTTTTGTCTAAAAAGAAAAATAATCTTGTCAAGCATGTTTTAGATAAATAATCTCATTTTAAGAAAATATATCTAGCTTTGTCTTAATAAGATATATCAGCTAATATTGAGCTAGATTTAACCAGTAACTAGCTACAACAATGGTTTCCATAATATTCCAGCAGAGGAACAAGATTGTTTTACTTATTTTAAGAATAAGACCTCTTGCACAACTTCTCAATTTAAGAAGAGAAATCTACGTAAGATGAAATATCTTAAATCAAGGCAGTATATGCTTGTTTTTTGTCTGACAAGATATTTCTTCACCAGGCAGTTTTTATGCTAGAGCATTTCACGTGTTTCAAGCTTTTTAGTCTTCAAGTACTTAATAAGATACTATAACTTGTTGCTGAGATTGTATTACTGGTTATGAGTAACTTAATGCTTGAAACTAGAATTACCAGAATTAACTCCCCCGAAATTAACAGGGTTCGTACAAAGTCTTGAAAGTGTGGAAAATGTTTAATTTTCACCGTTATGTTTTCAAGGTTAGGAACATGCTTGAATTTGAATATACTCCTTGAAAAATGCTTCATTTTCAACATTTCAACATCTGGTGTTTCACCTACAATCACTCATGTAAACCTAAAATTGTTTAATGTTTGAAATGAAACGATCCCATCGCCGTATTTGTTTGTTGTCTCCTGGAATTTATAGGCACAATTTAGATGTGATCACAAAGGCTTCGAGTCTGGACATTTTTGGTCTAGGTACCTTGAAAGTGCTTGACTTTTACAGTAAAGCTGTACGAACCCTGTTTATTATAAGAAGGTTTAAAGCACTGTTACATTTGTTATCTTCCCATAGATCTTACATTTACATTTTCATTTTCACCTTGACCACCAATGGTCTTTATGTTGTTTTTGAATCCGTAGTTCTGTGCAGCCTCTGGATATGTGAGACTAATGTCTGTTTACTCAAGGCAGTATGGTGGTGTAGTGGTTAGCACTGTCTCCTCACAGACAGAAGGTTCCTGGTTTGACTTCACTGGTTGGCTACTTCTTTTAAGCACAATATACTATTTGTTTCCACTGTAAATTCTAGGTTATATAGCCTTATTTCAAGACAATAGCACTATATTTAAGCACATTTTCCTAGCACAATTTGCTTAAATGTTGGCATTTTGTCTAGTTTTAAGGCCCATTATGGTCTTTCAGTGGCTAGACTGTTTTGCTAGTTTTAAGAATTCTAGCCAAGCAAAATTTGCTTACCCCACTGGCACTGATTTTTTTGCTCAATACAAGACAATTTGATTATATTTAAGAATATTTGGCTTATTTCTAGTAGGGCTGTTTTTGCAGTGAGGAGACATGGGAGAGTATGTGGTGATGCCAATCCGGCGGCGTACCGCAATCTCGGTGCAAAGAATGACTGCGTCTCTGCCCAGAGCAGGTCGACAGCTGAGTGCACCTCTGTTCCATAATATTCTGTTCACCTTAAACCATAAACCTCTCTAAAATCACACAGACCCCCTTATTTATGATTTGCTTGTCTTTAATTTTACATTTTTCAACAAGGTGATCACTCAAAAAAATAGCAATTTATTTCGATTTATGGCAATAATGATAACTAGACAGAATTAAAAGCGATTCTTACCAGCATCTGTCATCTAAGACAGTTAGTAGCCTTTACTGACTGTCGAAATTTGTAGCAATAAAGTCCTTTCTTATCCTTCCTCTTTTCTTCCGTCTCTCAAGGGAGTTTCTAAAATTTGCTCAGCACCTTTGTTTGCATTCACTGCAAAACTGTTGTGTGATTCAGTGTGCCTCCCCCAGTGCACCAAACATTATAGGGGCTCATTTGAATTACTTTACTTTGAAAACGTCCTTGAACAGTGTGTAGCAGTATGTCACCGCCTTACACACCATTAAAAGACACTTGTGTTATGGCTCCAAATCAGTGACGACGGTCCCTGTGGGCTCATCACACCACACTATTCACCTGCTGCTTTCATATTATATAGGCTTCAGCTGAATGTCTGGGCTGATGACAATTTTGTGGTTTTCCAGATTTAGTTTTGCAGGAGAGAATTTAATGCATGGCCACAACATTTAATCTTAATACACAGTGAAGAACCATGTGAGTGTTTTTCAGGTTGGCTGGATGACATTTGCGGATCGCAATTTTCAAACAGTGCCACAGACTCTCGATCAGATTGACATTGATTTTGTTGTTTAACCAACAAAAAGGTCATTGTGGACTGAAGTAGGTTGGCTTGCAGTATCTCCCTGTATTTTGCTCCATCCATTCTTCCTTCAGTTCTAACAAGATGCCCAATCCCTGCTGAGGAAAAGCATTCTCAGTTAGTTGAGGCATGGGCAGTGTTAGGTTTGCGCCACACATAGCGTTTTGAATTTTGGCCACAAAGCTCCATCTTGGTCTCATCTGACCATAAAACCCACATTGTCCCACATCTTAGCTGGGTCACTCTCAGGATTTGTGGCAAACCCCAGATGTGCTTTGATATGGATTTGCCACCCTCCCATACAGACCAGTTTTATGCAAAGCTCTTGATATGGTTGACTAGTGCACCTTCACCACTCTCAGTCACTGAACTCTGTAGCTCCTCAAAGTGTTTGTTGAATTGTTGTTGGCTTCCATCACAAGTCTCCTTCTTGTTTAGATGCTGAGTTTTGAGGGACGCCCTTGTCTAGGCAGTGCCTGCCTGGTTGGTATGATGCAGCTTCCATTTCTTCACTATTGATCCAACAGTGCTCACTGGGATATCCAAACACTTGGATATTATTCTGTAGCCTTTTCCTAATTTGTGACTATTAGTCTGTTACTTTATTTCTAACTTCCTTAGAATGCTCTTTGGTCTTCATTTTCAAACCTTTCCTTCAAATTCACAGACCAGGCCAATGATTAGGGGGTGATTTTAATGTTTCACAAGTGGAGACATATTGTAAGTCAGTTGTGTCCTCATCAGGCTGTAAATCTGTGTAAACTTGGAGCTTCCGGAGCATGAGTGTTGAATACTTGCAAACAACATATTTCAGTTATAACATTAAACCAATGTCACTTTAAAATAGTTAATTTTGTCTTTTAAAATAAAATATTACACAAAAAAAATCTGATAACTTTCAAGGGGGTTGAATCTTAAAAACTAGTACATAAATGCCAGTTAAACTTTATTCTGACACTGATTCAGCTGTCTTGGTGTGTGTTTTTAAACAATGTGCTGAAGAACAAAAAGTGCCACTTGAATTCAGAATAAACAGTCACTTTAAATGATAAAAACAGAATCAATTGAAACACTGGTCAATTATCATCTATTACAAAAGAAAAACATGTTTTCCAATAACCATAACTGACTTTGTTCAGTGTGACTGAGCGGATTTCTTCTGGATGACTCGTATGTGTTTTGGATTCTTAGGGTGTATACATTCTGGGACAAAGTTTAATCTAAGTGTTGCTGTCCTTCAGGCACAGATATCTATATCCTTATTCTACACCTTAAAAGCCAAACTAAAGTGATGGATCAATCAAGAATGGTCAACGCCTTGGAATTACTTCCTCCATGCTTTTGCCTTTCCTGTCAGCCATCATTTTTCCTCGTGGCTACAGTCTTGTCACAGCCTGCTGAGGGATAAAGGCACAAAAATGATATTTGCATGGACGCTACTTCAGAGTAACTACTTCAAAATAAACACTGTTCGTTCCTGGTTCAGCCTACATTTTATAAGAGCTGGATTTGTCTTTCTGCAGTTTGACTGAGCAGCTAATTATCCACTACCCAAATGTAGCATAATACTGCAACAGGCCAGTTACTGGCCTGACATTCACTCAGTAATTACTGGTCAGACTGTTGGATTTTGTCACACCTGTTTCTGATCCTCAGGCAATAATGTGGAAGTATGTAAACAGCTAATTTAATCAACTTGCTCATAACAACAATGATATGCTGTTGATCCAGTTTCAAGTGTGATTCTTGTTGTGTTTGGCTCAATATGACTTATTTTTTCATTTGTGTTGAATAGCAATTAATAACTAACAGATATCAGATAAATGTAAATGTTAAATATTACAATACGATTTCAATTTTATCAACATTTGTATAAAAGTAGTAGTAGATCATGATTCATTGGTCCATGAGCCAGTAAATCAAATGTTGCACATAAAATCAATAAAGACAAAACGCGTTGATTTCCATTTCAAGGATGTTATACACCTTTTAAACTGAAAGACATTATTTTTGTACATATTTTATTTAGTTTTCTAAATTTATGACAACAGAAAATAAATTAAAGAAAAATGAACCATACAAAAATAGCTTAGCAAACTCACAGAAATATATAGGTAATTACATGATCATGATAGGACCCCCTCGAAAATGAGATGCTACATCTCAAGGGGCTATCCTTTCAATAAACTGATAAACTGATAAAAAAAAAAAACTGATAGCAAGCTACAAAAAAGAAAATAAGTTAAAAAAGTGATAAATAAACAAATACTAAGTATGTAAAATTATCAAACACACCGACAGTCAGTTCTTAGGTTTTTAAGATTCTTAGCAATTAAGTAAAGGACACTCATTAAGCATTACTTGTGTTCATAAAATATATTGTTCACATAGAGAAAACAAGCTAGCTGTGCAGAGTGTATTTAAAGAACATATGTTCACATACTTACATGGTCTGTGTTGATGTAACAACTAGCTAACCAAAAGATCAAAAAGGAAATGGACACTATATAATCAGGGCTCTAACTGCCTGGAATGTCTGGTATCACTATACTGACATTTAAGACCAAAACAGAAACAATCACATTAAGAAAAGAATCCACAGACCTAGCAGTACTGCATGAGGTTGACCTGAACAAGTATGCCTGCATACTGTGCTCCTACATACCATGGCAACTTCAACAAGGCAATACAATCAGCAGCTGCAAACTAGGTAACATCACATATCCAACCTTTATACTTTACACTGTGTCCTGTAAATAGTAATGATTGTTAATCAGCGGATCATATTTCATCATTTGTTAACTAAACCTCCAATAACACCACTAATGAGCTCTACATTTTAAAACTATGCCATCGCAGTGGTCACACTTATTTTGTGAAGTCTGGCTGTACAGTATTCCACAGATAATGACATAGTTCAACACTTTGGGAAATACTCTTATTTGCTTTTTTTCTGAAAGTGAGATGACAAGATGCATATCAGTCTCATGTCTTTGTGTTAAGTACAGAGCTGTAGTCAGGATGTGGTTAGCCTAGCTTAGCCTTAGACTGGAAGCAGAGGGAAATAGCTAGCCTGGCTCTATCCAAAGATCAAAAATACACCTAACTATCTCTATCAAGCTCACAGCCACATTGTTGGAATCAATCAATATTCTCAGGTCATTTACTACTTTTTCCTTCCTCATAAAAAATAATAAATAAGCAAAGACCTTTTTAAGTTGAAACCTGCATTGTTTACATGCACGTTTACTAGCTTGCAGTCTTCCCTGCCTTTGGTGGTGCATTGCTGCATACCTTCGCGCATTACCGCCACCTGGAGATCAGTGGAATAGTGTGAAACCATTGGCAGGAACGTATGTAGCATCACCCTTGTGCATGCATTTTCCGCTTACAAGCACATGAACATTTCAGCACACAATTTCCATAACAGTCTGCGTATGCATGTGCATCCCTGTGCGCGAGGAGTGGGGGTCAGTGGATGCTGAGCTGGTGAAAGGAGGAAAGAAAAATGCAGAGAAGCAGTGAGGGCAGCAGCAGACTGCACGCAGGCACAGAGACAGTTGGTGGATCCTTTCATCCAAACTGCTTTCTATTTTGAAAAATGTTGATGTATAATGTTAATATATGGGAACTAAATCCCCAACCACTGAGTGAAACTGATTCACTAATTACAATAATAAATTATGAATTATTAATTAACCAGATCATTGTTTCAGCAAGAACATCAGTGAGAAAAAGTTCTGAGGAGAAAGTTGTGTGAGTCTTCTCTTCCAAACATAATGTAGAAGGATGGAGGTGAACCTAGGTATGTGAGGGTCTCCAGAGCAATTACAGGAAGGAAACAGATGGCAGGAGGCAATACCTCCCTCCTTATTCTCATCTGCAATTCATTTACTTGATAGCTCAAACAATGATGCTATACTTTACCCTGAGGAAGATCTATACAGAGATATCAGGTAGGAGATATTACAGTATGGAGTGTTGCAAACCTACAGTAACTGGAATCAGCCTGTTTTGGAGGGAAATACTCATATTTAAAGCTATACTAACCCATATCTCTATGGAGCATTTGAGCATCTTTTGGCCCCATTTAGGACTGTCTGATCAATTGTGTGGGAGGCAGCCCCGAATGGTTCCCATAGAAAAGCTCAGTGCTTTGCTTGATTAGTTTCATTCATACTTATCAAGAAGAAAGTATTTTGTTAGTTTAGGCGATTCTGTATCACAAACTTGATTGAGTTCCTCAGGGAAGCATTCGACTTTCCTTATACATGCTCCCTCTGTGCACCATCATCAGTCATCATGTCAAATACCACTGTTATCCAGATGGCATACAGATGACCCCAGTTCAGTGTGCAGATGATAAAAAAAACCAAAAAAAAAAACTATTAGTTTGGTTGGCAACTTTCCCCAGAAGTAGATTCCTATACAGTTAGCTACAACAGCTAACTTCCTGTCTGTAGTTTTGGTCAGACTCAGAGACAAATGTTACAACTCCTCTGAAATTGTTTATGTAAAATTCAAGTTTATTTGGAAAGCTTTGGATAGTGTGTGTGTGTGTGTGTGTGTGTGTGTATCTCAGGGCACTTATATATATATATATACATATATATATATATATATATACATATATATATATATATATACATATATATATATATATATTTGCAGGATGCTGTGTTTCTTTATCTCTACAATGGCGGTGGCAAGTGCAGTTAGCCAGGCATGTTGAACATTTTCAGGTCACAGAAGCATCTTCTGTCAGTAATTGTGCTAATTTGTTTTCATACCATACAAAAACTACAAAAACGGTCAGAAATCAAAATGTTGATATTTTTGAAGATTTGATTTGTAGTTAATGGGCTACTGCTTGCAAACACACACAGTATGTCATTTCCACTGTAAAGATGGTAGAGTCAAGAAAATAAATCACATAAGGCATTAAAACAATGCTGTTTTTGGTAAAGTTGCAAATACAACATAAGCTGTCAGGTTCCCAACTAAATGTAATTTCAGTAGGATCAGTGCATTAATAATACAGCAATTCACATTACATTTGTAATTCGTTTGTTAGACTACTATTAGCACAATAATCAAGTTCATCATAATGTGCTTTTTGCTAGGTTGATATAAACTTATCTCCCTTCATTGTCACAGGCCAGGTTTTAGACACTTACAGGCACATCTTCCTGCAAATGAACAACTGTGTGGAAAGAAAGTGAAAATAATATAAATATAAAACTACAATATTTTCTTACTGTTAACAATACACTGCAGTGATGATGAAACTTGGACATATTGCATGTGGCCTTGGGCTTGGTGAAACAGAATAACAGCAGATGCTGCTTGCAGCCCACTCATGGTCTGGAGAGGTTACAGATTTCAACATGAAACTCAGCACAGCAGCAGACTGTGGGTCCCATGAGAGGGCATCACATTATCCAAATGCTTCTCTGGGTTCACACAGTTAGACTCAGCTCAGTGCTCTGCAGACAGGCAGGCTTAACAAGGCAAATCATTCATAGGGTGAACCTTGAAAAATGACACTTTTGTGCTGGTGATTCCATAACTAATAATAATAATTTGTTTCAATAACAATTCAGCCAGTTGTAAGTATAATGACTTGACTCATTTGAGGCTATTGTCAGAATCCCCAAAAGACAGTGATTATAACACTGGGAACTGTCCTGTCTCAATCTTCAGAGCTGTAAAGTGTACGCTGACCACAAGGACACATTCATTTCTCCTTCTTTTTTCAGAGAGATATCACTGCAACAGTAAAGTATAGTAAATCGTTTAGAATGCTTAAGTTTAAATAACCCATCTTTAAAAATGTCCCTCCATTGTTTCATCCTTGTCACTTTGCACATGGAATCAAAGATGTACTGTTGTCTTCTAAGCTGTGCTTGTTGATGGGCACATAAAAGCCTGGCTAGTTGTAACTGGGACACTGTCATTGTCACACATGCTTGTGTTGAGTTTTTGTTTCAGCTAGGGACTCCATTTACCTGCATATCTTTCCAGTGTTCTACAGTTTCACTGCTTTCCCAGCTTTCCACTGTTCCCAACTGTTGGCTTCTCCTTCACTCAGATATGTTTCACTAACCAAATTAATTGGGCATCTACTGAGTTGTTTTCTTCTTTGTTTTTCTTCTTTAGCCAAAGTCTCAAGCCCCAGTAGGTGCCCCTTGAGGCTGTTGTGTTAGACTCTATAATATGAACGTCTTGATTAAAACAAAGAACATACTGACACCTTTGCAATTAGCCTCAGTCACTGTACAGAACACATGGGTTTCTTTTCAATGCGCAACCAATGAGTTATGATGTAACCTACAAGCAACCCCTGATGGACAAAAAAAGGTTTAATGCATCCAAAATAGTTAGTTAGTATCCAATGAAACAAGATGGAACATCTCCTCACCCAATTAAGTGTAATCATCTCTCCCTCTCTCCTTATTTCATTGTCTAGTCAAGCCAGGTTGTTGAGGGAGCAGTGGAGGAGAGAGACAGGGAGGAACAAGAAGCTGTAGACTACTTTGCCCGTCCTGAGCCTGCTATGATGCAGGTGTTTTTGAAATCACCACCCCAAAGAAGATGCTAAAAACCCTGTGGTGAAGAAGGTGTTCACCAATAGAGATGGCACAAGCAGGAAGTGGCTGACGTATTGTAATGAACGTCACACTTTGTTTTGTTTTGTATGCCTGGCCTTCAGCAAGGCAACTGACTACATCATTTTCGTTTCTGGAATGTCAGACTGGAGACGTGCACCACAGAATGGAAGAGAATGAAATAAGCGCGGAACTTATTTTTTAAACTTCTTAAAATCTGACATAAACAATCTGCTGAGGGGCAGACAGCTAACAGAGATCAGGTCAATTAGAGGTGTCAGGTTTTGAAACGGGTAGTGGAGGTCGTAAGAGTTATAGGGAAGAGGGGCCTAAGCTACAGACAGGATGAGAATGAGGCTGTGTATCCCCTGGATGATGATAGCCTCTGCCATGGACATTTTCTTTGCTGGGAAAGTATGAAAGTATGTTAAAAACAGTTAAAACAGTAGTGATTGATACAATCCGAAACTTGTTTCAGGAAAACATCTCCACTGACATCCAGAAAGCTGGAATGTTTTCCGTCCAGCTGGATATGACACAGGACATAACAGCACAAGATCAGTGCTCAGTCGTTTTGAGGTATGTGACTGACGTTGTCAATGAGAGGGTTGTCGCAGTGGTCAGTCAATCAAACTTTATTTGTATAGCACCTTTCATACAGGTAAGTGCAGTTCAAAGTGCTTCACAGATAATAAGATAATAAGACAGAACAAGTGTAGACCATAAAAACAACAAACAGAAAAAAAACAAAAAAACAAACTATTTTAGGAATTTGAGACCAATGCACGCAAGAAAAATAAAAGTGATGAAAAAGTAATAAAATAGATTTAAAAGTTATAATAATAAAAACAAAGAAAAATTAAGAAAATAAATAGAGTTAAATAAAAGCTAGACTAAGAACTAGATAAAATAGATTTAAAAGACAAAAATAATAATTCAAAATAAATAAATAAATAAAATGAGTAAGATAATAACAATAATAAAATAAAGATTAATAATAAAATAACAGAAAATAAAATTGAATAGGATTTCACCACATAAATACGTAAAAGTAGTTGAGTAAAATAAAGTAAGTAATGTCTATAAAACATTCTTAATCAAAAGCCAGGCTGAAGAGCTGAAGGTTTTAAGTTTCTGTTTAAAAATTTCCACACTTCCAGCTGCCCTGAGATCCTCAGGCAGACTGTTCCAGCGGCTCGGAGCATAAATGCTAAAAGCTGCCTCACCAAAGGTTTTTGTCCTGCATTTTGGAACAACTAGCAGACTCGTGCCAGAGGACTTGAGGGGCCATACTGGTTTATACACTGTAAGCATGTGAAATATATATGCCGGTGCAAGACCATGAAGTGCTTTAAAAACAATTAAAATTTTTTTTAAATCAATACGGAAACTGACAGGCAGCCAATGTAAGGACTTTAAAACGGGCGTAATGTGTTCTCTCCTTCTGATCCTGGTCAGCACTTGGGCCACAGAGTTCTGAATCAGGTGAAGCTGATTTATACCTTTTTTGGGTAGACCAGATAGGAGAGCATTACAGTAGTCCAGCCTGCTCGATATAAAAGCGTACATTAGTCTCTCTGTGTCACTCCAAGAGAGAAATGGTCGCACTTTAGCAATATTTTTAAAATGATAAAAAGCAGATTTGGTCACATACCCCATGTGAGCCTTAAAGTTTAGATCTGAGTCAAAGACCACACCAAGATTTCTTGCTTGTTGGCTTGGGGTAAGTCCAAGGGAATTTAATTTTGCGACCAATTTCTCTCTCTGAGCTTTAGAACCTACGACTAAAATTTCAGTTTTATCCCGGTTGAGCTGTAAAAAGTTTTGTGACATCCAGACATTAATATCTAAAATACATTTAAAAAGGGAATCAGTTGGCCCTGTGTCATCAGGAGACACAGCCACATACAGTTGTGTGTCATCAGCATAACTATGGAAAGAGATGCCGTGTCTCCTGATGACATCACCGAGGGGTAACATATATAGATTAAAAAGAAGTGGCCCCAAAATCGATCCTTGGGGAACCCCACAGGTTATTTTGGAGGTTTTGGAGAAGTTATCATCAATTGCAACAAAGAACTCTAAGCCAGAAAGTTAAGAGGAGAACCAGTTAAAAACAGTACCCGACAGTCCAATATGATTCCTCAGTCAGCTGCGCTCAGATCAAGTAGTACCAACACCGAAGGTTTATTGTCATCTAGATGTATCCTGACTTTTACTAGGGCTGTTTCAGTGCTATGATTTGCACGAAAACCTGATTGAAACATTTCAAACTTATTGTGTGAGTTAATAAAATTGTTTAATTGAGTGTAGACCAGTTTTTCTAAAATTTTACTTAAAAATGGAAGATTGAAGATTGGTCTGTAGTTATTTGGTATAGAGGGATCAAGGCTACTTTTTTTTAAAAGAGGCTTCACAAGTGCAGTCTTGAATGCTGTGGGGAATATGCCTTGTTGCAACGACTGTAAAGATTGTAAGGACGTCCTCAGATACTGAATTAAAAACATCTTTAAAAAAGGAGGTTGGGATTGGGTCATGGGTGCATGTGGAGGACTTCAGTGTTGTTACCACTTCTCTGAGCATTTCAGCATCAACCAGGCTAAAACTGTTGAGCAGGGCTTTACACTGTATGCTGGATGTTTCTTCAGTTGTGATGGCATTTTGTAGCTGACAGATATTAGACTTGATGTTGCCTGTCTTCTCTTTGAAGTAGTCCGCAAATTCATCACATTTATGAGCGATAAGATGGTTGCTAAGGTCTGTAATAGGGTTAATGAGGTGATTGATGGTGTTAAAAAGAACTCTAGGGTTGCTTATGTTAGAGTTTATCAGGTTAGAAAAATAAAATTGCCTGGCAGTCCAAATTGTTTTATCATAAATTTTTAATTTTTCCGATAAAATCTCTTTATGCACATGTAACTTAGTTTTTCGCCATCTGCGCTCTGCGATCCGACAGTCCCTCTTTAATTTAGTGGTTTCATAATTTTTCCATGGCATGCTCCTCTTTTTAATCATTTTTCTAATTGTAAGTGGAGCAACAGCATGAAGGGCTGTAGCCAACTTATTGTTAAATGCATTAAGGAGACTGTTAATTGAGGAGGAAGTAGATGCAGACTGGTTTCTGGCAATATGTGCTAAGAAGTTTGAGGTCACTTCAGGAGTAAGACAGCATTTTTTTACCACTTGCTCTATAGAAGTTGGCAGTGTACAATAAAAAATATTAAAAAATACACAGTGAGCCAAGTCAACAACAGAAAAAACATTTATGTTCAGCCCATATGAAATAACCAGGTCCAAAGTGTGACCTAGGTTATGAGTTGGCTCATTAACATGCTGATTAAAATCACTCATTAAAATCCATACACTCTAATAAATTTAAAAAGTCCTTCACTTTATGTGTCTTATTATCAACATATATATTAAAATCACCAATTAAAATAACTCAGGCAAAAAAGTAGTGAGACAGAGTTTTGGCGGTCAGCAGATCATTACTGTCAACAATGGCGGCTGACAGTTCAAGGTTATTGCATTATACTCAAAAGAAGAAAATGTTCCAAGGTCAACATCTCTACGCTTTAGAGTGTCAATCAGTATTGTAGCTGTTCCCCCTCCTTTCCTACCTGGAATGGGAGAACACATGCAGGTGCTCTTCCATGCAGGACAGGCTTCTTTAAGTGTTGCTGGTGCATCCACACCCAACCAGGTTTCTGTGAGAAATAGACTGTCTAGCTCATGCCCTTACATTAAAAACTGCCATATTTAATTCTGAATGCAAGTGGACTATTTTTTTATCGACAATTTCAGGATGTTGTGTTTTGATGTATACACGATTGTTCATGACAGTGCCGTTAGGTCTGTTTTTCAGACGAGGCAGGCGTGCATTTAGTGGCAATTACATTTATATTAGAGTATAGACCTACATCACTGGGCTTAAAATGATAAAATTCATTAAAATAATAAAAATTCCTGGGGATGAACAACTACGATACATTGAGGCAACACTGTGTCTCTCAGTTTTGGTTGCTAAGAGACACAATCCATACCTGTAGGGAGTGTCGGAGCCTGAGGAAGCTATGGGCAGAGGGGAGGTGTCCACATCCGTGTCCATAGTGACACAGGTGTTTCCACTGATCAGTCATTTGTGTGGAGAAGCGGAGACACTGTAGAGAATGTTTGCAGTTAACATCCGGCTTGGGTGTAGTGCGTCTTTTCTAAATTACGAGGAGCGTTCCCAAAAGAGATTAAAATTGTCTATGTAAAAGGGTCCATGTGTGGAGCAGTTTGAGTGGAGCCATGTGCACGTGCAAGCTAAGAAGTCTAGAGAAACGGCCAATCCCACGACCCAATGTAGGAATTGGACTAATAAAGATAGATAAATAGATAAAGAAACTTTTCCCATGGTGGTCTTTGAGCAGTTCAGTTCAGACTGCTGGCGACTGGTGTCGTTTGTGCCGACATGTATCACAAGCTTGATGGTTTTCCAAAAGGCTGGGGATTTTTTCAGCCAAATTGCTCACAGTGGCTCCGGGAAAGCAAAAGGTTTTGGCAAATTTTGCCCGGACATCCCTGATGATAGAATCACCGATGATCAGCATCGTTGGGGCAGGGGGTTCCGAGGTTGCAGGTGTAACCTGCTCAGCCCTGCTGGGAGGAAGAGCGGTGGTGGAGACCTGCTGAGAGGGACGAAGCCCAGGGAAGGCACCCTGCCCAGGGTGCAGCAGCAAGCGCCGCATGCGTGGAGCAGAGCAACCATCTGGGGAGAGCGTTGCCTGGCCACCCAGCACTCCCACATCAGGACACCTGCCGATTGGAGCCAGTGGGGGCAAGCAATCAGTGGGCACAGCACCATCCCTTTCCTGGTGCTCCAAAGCCGGTCTCCCCGGCTCATCCAGCACAGGAAACCGGTTGTCGAGCTGAACCGGAGAAGCTGCCTAATTCCTTCAATGCTGAGGACCAGTTAGCTGGGTGCAGTGGCAAGCGGGAAGAGTGTTTACCCCGCCGGTTTTTGCTCTTCACTGCGACCCATGCCTCCTGTGTGTATGGAGAGGAGCAGGCCTGGGCAAGGGTAGGCCATTGGTCGTCTGACAGAACCAAATGCCCATGGGATGGAAGAGGTTCTCCCCCAGAGGTTACGGAGCCGGACCACGGCAGCGTGACATCTAAGTCCTGGGCCCAATAGGAAACAGTGGGTTGCAGTGCGTCCACTGGACAGTACTTTGTCAAGTTTCTGACAAGGTCCTTGAGCATTTGAAACTGGACACAAGCCTTTGCATTGGAAATGTCACAGATTCAAACAAGAAGGGGCAGTAGAGAGGCTTCTTTGCACAACTGGCACCACAGTCTCCCAACCATGTGCATGTATGGTGCTATGCACATGTCCTCAATCTTGTGCTATCCGATACCACTGAAATAGTGATTTAGAGTGGATCACTGTTTGATCTCCTCAATGACACAGCAATGTTCATCAGGGAGTCATACCAGAGAGTGAACCTGTGGGAGAAGGAGAACCACGACAAGAGACACAGACGCATTGCTCCAATTGGAGAGACACATTGGTGGGCCGAACATGATGCCTTAAAGAAAATATTTGGATCATTTGGAAAGTCTCACGATGGTCGGTACACTGATGTGTTGTTCACGCTGTCAGCCATACAGGAACAGAAGACAGTGAAAGGAAATGTACACACCAAAGCCTGAGGATACAAAGAGGACGTACTCGGGCATGAGACAAAACTCACAGCCCAGTTATTCCTGAAGATATCTGAGCATACATCGCCACTGTCAGAGTACCTGCAGACAGGAGGGGTGGACATCCTCTCTGCACATAGGATGGTCATCTCAACACATGACAGCCTCAAACAGATGGCGAGAGATTTCCAGGCTGTGAAGGAAGCTGCTGACAACTTTGTTAAATAGGCAAATGAAAGAATGGAGGATCATGATGAAGAGACAGACATGGTAGTGGAGACTGCACTGCCACAGAAAAGAATAAAGAAGAAGAAAGCCATGCCGGGAGAGATGGCTCAGGATGAAACCATGAATGATGCGGAGTGAGGTAAAGGTCCACAACCAAAATATTGATACAGCTATTGTGGCCATCCACTGAAGATTCCTCACACATGGCACTCTTTATGCACTCAAATTTAATTAGGTAGAATATGCATACATTTGGTGTAAAATTGGCCCTTTCTATGCAAATGAGCCTCATTGCAAAAAAAATCCAATTCACAAACACCAGCGCTAATAGCCACACACAGTTAGAAAATTAATAGTGTCTTCAGAGAGTTGGTGGTAACTAAAGCGCATTTATAAGGGGTGTCACGCCCAGACTTTCCAGTGATCATGGCAGCAGTGATTGTAGCCAGGCGAAGGCATTGGCATGTCAGGTGTGCTCGTGAGCAGATATTTGGAAGGAGAATATCACTTTTTGATTGTAGCATCAGTTTCCTCCTTCTCTCTGCCATTGCCTACAGTAGCCTACTTTGCCACATGGATAATTGCAATCAGACGCAAAACAAGGGCAAATTACACTCAGCTGCAAAACTTTATGGGTGTGTTTTTGCTGTCATATCATTGTCAATATCATCTTTTGTGAATTGGACCTTGAGACGGGGCAGATAGCGGTTGCGAGCGATGCGAATTCATGGTGCTATCAGCGGCCGCAATCCATTCTTGGTGAATTCACCCGTCTGGTTTTTTTTTTAGAATATATTCTGTCATCTGAATCTGTCAGTCAAGAGCGAATGAGTACACTGGTCCACTTGCACTGGGAAACTTGTCCACGGCACTAACTACTCAGCTTTGTAGTGGTTTGGGGGAATAGTACAGTATGCATATTTATGAAGACCGCAAGGATGGTGTACTGGTGGGTGGTGTTCAACTGATTGTGGGGGGCCAGTCTGGCTCAAAAAATTGCCAGGGCTGATTTTTTGTCCCAGTCCAGCCCTGGCTGTTTTTGTACCACAGTTACCAGACGAAGTAGGTTGCTGTGGCTCAGGAGGTAGAGCAGGTCGTCCACTAATCACAGGGTTGGTGATTCAATCCCAAGTTCCTCTTGTTCACCAAAGATGCAAATAGCTCTGATTATTTCTATGTAATAAAATAAATGAAATAAGATCAGTGAGGCAGTGAGGTGGTATTTGTGGGTCAGACGACCAGTCACTGTACATTTGACAGAAGCTTCTGTATCCCAGGGAGTGGCTGTAATGACTTACTGCTGTTTTGAGTCATCAGAGGGAAACCAGAGAAAGAGGCAGAGGGAAGAGATGAGAGTGTGTGCCATCTCTAAGCTCGCAGTAGGAGTGTTGCTAGAGGAAGAAATAGGACAATAAGGTGTCAGCAGTACACTGAAGAATGCATGATAGTGTTTGGAGCTGCTGAGTGTCTGCTCCAAAGATAAAAGCTCAAATCACAATACCATTTAACCCCTCTGCCCCTTTGGCAAGGATACACATAGAAGTAAGTACCTGTTCTTAAATACAGTACCACCTTGGGTAAATAAAGGTCAGATCAGCACTAAAAAATGAACTAAAATCAAATGTACTAATTTGTGGAATAAGAATTGTCAGGGCTATTGTGGAAATAAAGAACAAATAGAGAAAAGAAGAGGAATCTCACTAGGTTTATTTTTTATTATAGCTGCACAGTGTCCAGGAGGTGCCCCACAGTTCTGGGTACTATTAGGAACAACGTGTTATCTCACTCCTGGGACTGTGACAGTACTACAGAGAGATAGTGGATGACTCAGTAGAGAGACAGGCAGAGACAGAAATATTTAGTGTCAGCTGTATTTCAGCAGCTCTCATCGGCTCTGTATTATACATGCAACATTTCTCTTCCTAACACACTGACTCAAACAACCTGCTTTGTGATTGATAGAAATGTCATAGCTGGGTCAGAATGACCTGACGGGCTCATGCTGGAGCTACTGCTCAGTTAGAGAGGGACCAGGAAATATCCTTAATGAAACAGTCAGAGTCAGTCTCAGGGTATAGAGACCAGTGGAGTGACAATAGCTGGGCTGTATTTGTTTCCATACACACTAGTTAAAAGGTACGAGTATTTAAACACATTTCAGGATTTATCGTTTAATGAAAGTCACTTCAGTAATTCACATGCCTGTATAGATAATATATAGAGATGTCAACACCACCATCTTCAAACATAACCATAAAAAACATATTTTGAGTAAGTGGCAGCCGATACTGATAACAGGCATAACTGGCAACCTGGTGCCTTTAATGGAAACAGCAAGAAGTAACTGAAATGAAATCCTGGTGATGGTAACAAACACAGCATGAGGAAAGTGAGGATAAAATATCCAAATGGATAACTGGCAACCCAGTTTTGGTAATGGAAACAGCAGGATGTTTCTAAAGTGAGCCTAGAATGGCTGAATGTATAACTGGCAACCTGGTGCCAGACTAATGATAGTTTTGGCGTCTGTTCTATATTCTCGGCCCACCAATCTGGCACGAAAACACACTGATAATCTATTATAAACTATATAAATGATATATTGTATATGATATAAATGATCTGATTCTGATAAATGATAAAATATGCATCCTGCTTGCCAACTCTTTTGATTTTCCTGCCCCTCTGTGTTTTTTACACAGTTACATATTTAATCCACATATTTGTCAGTTGTGTATAAACAGAGAGCGAGAGAGACGAGCAAACACACACACACACACACACACAAGCAGAGAGAGAGAGAAAGAGAGAGAGAGAGAGAGAGAGAGTTGATCCTGGAAGTGGAGAGGTACAGGGAGTTGTATGACCCGCAGAATATAACAACAGCAAAAAAGATCAGCCCTTAGAAAAGAGCAGAGGAGAAAATTTGCTTGTTGACCTGCGCAGAGAAATGCGCTTCTGGTCTGAACAGCCGGCTACTGCTCGCGCTAGAATTGACACATCGTGGCACTTTGCATTGCATCCACTGTCTGTCTGAACCCGGCAAGTGAGGTGAGAATAGCCAAATGGCATCCTGGTGATGGTAACGAACACAGCATGAGAAAAGTGAGGAAAAAATATCCAAATGAGTAACTGGCGATCAGCTACTGGTAACTTAAGTGACATAAACCGAGAATAGCTGAATGAATAAATGGCAACCAGGTGTTGGTAAAACTGACATCAGAGTCACCAGAGATAGGAAGGAGTTGTTGGGAGACGGTCGGCAAAAGGAGGTGAGGTGAGAATGTTTCAGAAGTCTTGAAACATTTCAGTATTGGTTATTGGTCGTGCCTTAAGTTTGTTGCAAAAACAACGAGAGCAAATTGGACATTCTGAGGTCGCTTGCATGGAAAACAAAAACAGACAGGCGTGCAGGGAGGAGGGTGTTTATAGTCAAATCAAGTCAATTTTATTTATGTAGTCCAATATCACAAATTACAAATTAGCCTCAGCTAATCTGTACAGCATACAACACCCTCAATTCGGATCAGGAAAAACTCCACAAACCCTTTTAACGGGGAAAAAATGTTAGAAAGCTCAGGAAGAGCAGCAGAGGAGGGATCCCTCTCCCAGGACAGACAGACAGGAAATAGATGCAGTGTGTACAGAACAGACCAACATAATCAAATACAGTATGGACAATCACGTTGACAAAATTATAGATGTTGTAACATATATGAAGAATATGAATCCAGGAGGACCTCGAGCAACTTCAGGTGTCACCAAACAGACCTGAGTCACATGACCTCCTCTCCACTATGGAACCTGGAAGAGGACAGACTACACAAACGGACGAGAGGCAAAACACAGTTTACACAGATAGGAGACACACACAGAGGGAGAGGGAGAGGAGAGGATGAATCTCCTGGAGGACAAAGATCCAGATCCAAACATCTGGAAAGAGCCACCAACAGCCAGGGGAGAGAGAGAGGTCCCAGAATGGCCGATGGTCCAGCACAGAGAAGACTGAGTGAAAAGAGAGGACAAGGAGGAGAAACTAGAGAGAGAGAGAGAGGCACACAGCTGTGCTTGTGGGAAAAAACACACAGAGGGTTAGAGAGATGCAGCGGTTTTCAGAAGGTTTATAGTATTCTTGTCAGCAGGACAACATGAACTATAGTACTAGGCTTAATAGATTCATAGAGACTGAAACCGACCCACCGGAAGGATAATAATAATAATAAGGATGATAAGGTAACTGATTCAAAGTAATCAATAATAAGCAACTAGCTGAAAGTTAAGGTGATGAAAACATGAGTTTTAAGTTTGGATTTAAAGGCCCCAACAGAGCCAGACTGTCTGATATCAACAGGTTAACAGAGGAAGCGGGCATGATAGGAGACTTTTTTTTTTCAACTCTGGGGACAGACAGGAGCCCTGTATTCTAAGAGCGGAGAGCACCAGATGGGATATAAGGTTTAAGGAGATCAGACTGGTATGAAGGGGCAATCCCATTTTGCTATTTTGTAAGTCATTAGAAGCACCTTTAAGTCTGATCTGATAGGGAGCCAATGAAGAGAAGCTAAAATTAGTGTGAACCATCTGAAGCCTTTTAATACTAGCACACCTGACAGCAAAACATTACAATAATCAAGTCTGGATGAAACAAAGGTGTGAATTAAGATCTCTGCATCAGCCAAGGCCAGAAAAGACCTCATTTTAGCTATGTTGTGTAGGTGGAAAAAGGCTGTCTTTAATGTGTTGATCAAAAGAGAGGACAGGATCAAATATAACACCAAGATTCTTGGCTGTCAAACTTTGAGAAATCTCACATATGTCAAATGTTACTGTTATTTGATAAAACTGGTGTCTGTGTCGAGCAGGGCCAATGACCTGCATCTTAGTTTTGTCAGAATTTAGGAGCAGGAAATTTTGTAATGTTTTTTGTAATTTAGTAATTTGGGAATGATCATCTGCCTTTACAGGCACATCAGCGTAGCAGTGGAAATTAATTCCATGACTGCGTATAATTTGGCCAAGAGGTGAAATATCAAGAGAGAAGAGCAGAGGGCCACGAACAGAGCCCAGAGGTACTCCACATTTCACATCAGAAACGTTTGATGTAGTATTATTATAGGAAACAAACTGTGTTCTTCCAGATAGGTAAGACTTTAACCACGTGAAAGCCAGGCCAGAGACACCAAACTTATATATATACAATGATATTTGGTATCAAAAGCTGCACTAAGATCCATTAATAGAAGTACTGAGGTTGAATCCAAATCCATGGTAAGCAGAAGATCATTCACCTCTTTAGTAAGTGCAGTTTCAGTGGAGTGACGAGCCCTGAAAGCAGACTGAAAAGATTAAAAAAGATTACTGTTATATATGTGGGCTGAAAGTTGCTTTTTTGCAACTTTTTCTAGTATTTTTGAAAAGAATGGAAGGTTAGAGAGTGGTCGATAAAGGTTTAAACCTAGTGGACCAAAATTGCCAGAGATCTTTTTTTTTTGCTGGTCATTTTTTTTAACTACTTTTGGCATGCTTGCTGTCGGTTCTATGGCATAGATCTTCCTAATTATTGAGAACAGACTTCAATGTTCACAGTACATTCTGAAGAAAAACTAACTTAAGTGCATCATTTTCAAAATAGACATGATGTGTTAAGGTCATTCCGCTGCACATGAACAGGCAATACAATAAAACACTGTTGCATTACTTTATAATCCATGCAACAGAACATTTGAAAATGAAAGACAGCACATTCATTTGATATGAAAAACATTTTTATTGTCATTGTAGGTCATAAAACAAAATTATGTTAATAATTAAGAGCATAATAATAAATAATTATTCAATTATAACTATCAATTATTAAAGGCTAAAGGGCATCATAGCAAGGGGGCCCTGAAGGCCCATTGAGTGGTACATTTGGTTTGTCCGTAAGAAAGGAAAACAAGAAATCAAGCAGAATTTGTGTTTTTTGCCCAAAATTTAAAAAATGAAAAACGACCTGTTTCTCGTTTCTGCCTGTTTCAATTGTATCAAAAAAAACAAACGGTTAAAACATACCTTGGTCCAAAATAAATGAATTAGGGTAAATTAAAAACTTCATCCATAGACAGATATTGAGACTAATGATTATCAATTAATCTGCTGAATAGTTAATTAATCAATTAATCAAATACATTTATTTTGTCCATTATATACCAGAAAATAGTAAAAAATGTCCATTACAATTTCCTAAAGTCAAAGGTGATGAAATTTGGTTTGATATTCAGTTTACTATAAGACAAAGAAAAGCAGCAAATCCTCATATTTGACAAGCTGGAACCAGAGAATATTAGGAAATATAATTATTAAAATATTTGCCAATTAATTTTCTGTAGATCAGCTTATCAATGAATTGACTAATTCTGCTCTAACTGAGTCTGACCATTTTAGGAAGCTGACAGCTGAGAAGAGACACTGTTGTTAGTGTATTTATGGAATAACCTTTCACTGATTACAGTAAAGACACTCACAGCTATTCTACCAGACATAGCACAACAAATGTTTAATTGTTTCATGTAAGGGTAGTAAAGACATTTATTTTGTTACTGTATGGTGAAATATTTTTTAAGTCTAAAACTGATCACATCAGAGAGCTTCAAAGTGGCCTTGAAAAAAAAATGTGTAGGCTAATTCATATTATGAAGAGACATGTAGGCTTTTTGTCTTGCCTGGTGGTTATGGTTTTGTGCTGTATAGTGTTGTCATTGTATGTTGGAGAATCACAATGAAAATAATACATAAGGCCTTATTGTGGTTAAATCCTTGCTGGATGTCACTATTCCTGCATAGTTATGTATTTTTAATAATCAAATAATTTCACCTGATGTATGTCGTAGTCAGCTGATGGTGGGAGCTGGACCACCTGCTGGAAGCTGCAGCTGAACCGTAAAGCCACCAACAGCGACACCCTGTTCTGTTTGAAAACTTAGTGACACATGTAATTTACAGCTGTGCACGGCAGCCAACAACTGCGGCTGTGTTCATTTTGCTTCAGTGGCCATGGAGGCCTCCCCCTGCTGTCCCCGGGCAGCGCTGCACAGAGCCAGCAGACTGTCAAGCCATCAGCTGGATGCTCAATCTCATTTCACATGCAAAGAGAAGGGGACACACTCTGTTTACAAGTGAAAGTCCTCCACTTGCCCATAAGCAGGCCTGTTGTGAGAGTAATTAGCTGATTGTTTAATGAACACACTCTAACACAACAGCCTTCCAGAGATGTGTGGACATTAGTGCACTGTAAAATGTCCGAGCTGCGCAGCTCTGTGTCGTCAGAATGAACATGCACATTTACCTTACTAGGAGCGATGTGGCAGTGCCAATAGATGACATGCCTGACTCAGTTCACTGGCTCGAGATCATTCTGTCAACATTGAACTCAAGCAGCCTCAAGGGTACCAGCTGAAATGTAACTTCTGTTCTTCTACACAAACTGTTGACCACTGACAAGCTGCTTTCTTTCCTGTGTCAGCGGTAGTATGGTATTTATCATCTGTTTTTCTACCAACCCTAACATACACACAGATACAGTCACAGTATGGATCTAAAACAGAACAAGGAAGCTCTTTTGGTGTGAGATTTGTCACTTCATGTGGAATATGTTGAGCTGTGTTGACACTGTCTTTTCATGTGTTCAAACCAACCCCATCATTAGACAGAGCGATGATACTTGCCTACTAGAAAAATGCTTAATAATAGGGCATTCAACATTAAGGCTTATGTAGATTTTGTGAGGAGTCAGATTGTCATTTATTGTGGTATTGTAGGGAAGTAGCATTATTCTGGATTAAAGTTGAAAAGTGGATCTCTGTTTACAACTCACATTTTTATAGTTGTCCTTTAACCACAATGTTGATTTAAGGAATGATGAAGACGGAAAATACCTGAACATCAACATCATCATTATGATTGGGAAAGCATATTTATTTAAAACTACAAAAAGACAACAATTAAACACTTCGTTTAACGTTTCAAAATGTTTTTGAAGTATCAGTGGGTTTTCGAAAAGGATGTAAGTAGGACCAAAGACCAGAATTCAATCTCAAACGTTGGTGGGACAGTTTGAGTTAAAAATAAGTACATATAATATGTAAGGCTGATAAAGACCATCTAAAGAGATGTATAATCGATCAAATAATAGTATGGGAGGGTGTGTGTATATGAATATATGCAACGTGTATATGTTTATAAATATATATATATTCAATTCAGTTTTATTTATATAGCGCCATATCATAACAAGGTTATCTCAGGGCACTTTATATATATATATATGAATATGTATATTAACCTACCTTATGTCCTATATTGCACTCCTTAATTCAATTCAATTCAATTCAGTTTTATTTATATAGCGCCATATCATAACAAAGTTATCTCAGGGCACTTTTTCTAGTAGAGCAAGTCTAGACCGACTCTTTATATTTACAGAGACCCAACAGTTCCCACCATGAGCAAGCACTATGCGACAGTGGCAAGGAAAAACTCCCTTTAACAGGTAGAAACCTCGAGCAGAACCAGGCTCTAGGTGGGCGGTCATCTGCCTCGACCGGTTGGGTTGAAGGGGGAGAGAGAGAGCAGGAAGAAAGAGAACATACAGCAGCACAATACAGTTTCACACAGAGATGTAACGCAATGGCCGCGGCAATGGCATGGCTGTCAACACCAACAGAAACAATACTAAGAGCAATATTACAGCAGCAATACTAATAATAATAGCAACAGCAGCTGCAGCAGCGGGTGCAGAGGAGGAGCACGGGGGCAGCAGGCGGCCGCAACCATAGATCCAGACCCTACAGCTCCGGAGGCAGAAACACCTGCAGAAAGCAACAGAAGGAGAGAAAAAGGGGAGAGAAAGCACACAACCACGGGAAGAAGTTGAATTAGTAACAAGCATTGATGGGATATGAGGGCGTACAGATGGAGAGGAAGAGGAAGAGGAGGAGAGAGGAGCTCAGTGCATCATAGGAAGTCTCCCCGCAGTCTAGGCCTATAGCAGCATAACTAAGGGGTGGCTCAGGGCTCACCTGAGTCAGCCCTACTATAAGCTTTATCAAAGAGGAAAGTCTTAAGCCTACTCTTAAATGTGAGGAGGTTGTCCGCCTCCCGTACACAAACTGGGATCTGGTTCCACAGGAGAGGAGCCTGATAGTTGAAGGCTCTGGCTCCCATTCTACTTTTAGAGACTCTAGGAACCACAAGGAACCCTGCATTCTGGGAGCGCAGTGCTCTAGTGGGGTAATAGGGTACTATGAGCTCTTTAAGATATGATGGTGCCTGACCATTTAGGGCTTTAAAGGTGAGGAGAAGGATTTTAAATTCTATTCTGGATTTTACAGGGAGCCAGTGTAGAGAAGCTAATATTGGAGAAATATGATCTCTTTTCCTGGTTCTTGTCAGTAAACGTGCCCCAGCATTCTGGATCAGCTGGAGTCTTAAGGGACTTAATGGGGCAGCCTGATAGTAGAGAGTTGCAATAGTCCAGCCTAGATGTAACAAATGCATGGACTAGTTTTTCTGCATCTGTTTGAGACAGGATGTGCCTGATTTTTGCAATGTTACGTAAATGAAAAAAGGCAGTTCTTGAAGTTTGTTTTATGTGGGAGTTAAAGGACATATCCTGATCAAGGAATAACTCCAAAGATTCCTTCACGGTGTCGCTGGAGGCCAAGGGCAATGCCATCTAGACAAAACTATATCTTTAGATATTGTGTTTTGAAGGTGTTAGGGGCCAAGTACAATAACTTCGGTTTTGTCTGAGTTTAACATCAGAAAATTGCAGGTCATCCAGGTTTTACATGTCCTTCAGGCATGCTTGAAGTTTCCAATTGATTAGTTTCATCTGGCTTGATGCGATAAATATAATTGGGTATCATCTGCATAACAATGAAAATTTATGGAGTGCTTCTAATAATATTGCCCAAAGGAGAAACATACAAGGTGAACAGAAATTGGTCAAACACAGAACGCGTGAACTCGGTGACTAACTTTGGTGTGCATAGAAGGATTCATCATTAGCATGTACAAACTGATATCGATCTGATAAATGAAGTTTAAACCAGCTTAGTGCGGTGCTTTAATGTAATTAAATGTTCTAGTCTCTGTAATAGAATGTGATGGTCAATGGTATCAAGAATCGACTAAGATCTAGTAAAGACAAATGCAAGAGACAAAGTCCTTTGTCAGATGCAATTAGAAGGTCGTTTGTAACTTTTTACCAGTGCTGTCTCTGTGCTATGATGCACTCTAATCCTGACTGAAAATCCTCAAACAGCTTATTGTTGTGTAGAAAATCACACAACTGATTGGCGACTGCTCTCAAGAGATCTTA
>VMKM01003024.1:0-48981 GCA_008360985.2 Macquaria ambigua
CTATAACCAGTCCTCTCAGCCTCTCTGTCCCACTATAACCAGTCCTCTCAGCCTCTCTGTCCCACTATAACCAGTCCTCTCAGCCTCTCTGTGGTCAGGGATTGCTGTCAGAAACAGCAGAAAGGCCTCACACACCTCACTGAAGGTTAAAGTTTCTAAGTGAATACAGAAATCACTGCTGGAGGATCCACTGTGAGCTTTTTAGCATTTAGCATGTAGCCAGACCCAGCGTGCACCTGTTGGTCACGCAACACTGTGGGTGTGTTTGATTTGGGTCACTTAGCGTGCTCGCTGCAGACACTCCAGCAGCTTCTTGTCTGCTGCAGCTGGCTCCTTTCTTCTGCTCCATTCTCACGGTTTATTATGACTTTTTCATGTTTTGTTTTTACTCACGTGTATCAGCTGCAACTTGAAATATAGAGATGTAATATAGTACGATACTTGTGATAAAAAGGAAAATACTGTGTCATCAGTGCACGGCACACAGCATGCTCTTGTTCATCAGTCCTACATACTAGAGATGGGACAATGTCAGTATTTTGCAAGTCTCTAGTCTCTAGTCTTGGTCCAAGTCAAGACAGTTAAGTCCCGAGTCAAAAGAGTGAAATCCTGAGTCAAGTCCCATGTCTCAGAGGTCAGGAAAGTTAAGTCTCAAGTCTAGTCTCAAATCAAGACAGTTAAGTCCTGAGTCATGTCCCAGGTCAAGGCAGTTCCAGTCAAATCCTAAGATTTATGTTTCAATACCTAAACAAGTCAAGTATGTAGTACCCTTAGTATAGTAAACTTAAAGACATTTATATTAATTACTTTTAATTAAACTTTATAAAATTTTAAATCAACATGATCAGGTTCGGCAATTTTCAAGTCTCCAATTGAATATATTTGAATTCAGCTTTCAACATTTGTATAAAATAAAAAATAATTAAAATAACTAAAACTTAGTTGCTGTTGAGATCTGTATGTTTTGTTGGTTTGAGGGGAAAAACAACAGTTTTGAGTGGAAACCTTATTAACGTTCACCTGCAGCTACAACCTGAAATTGATAATGGCAGAAGATGATATGAAATATTGATTAAAGATGTATCTAAAAACAACTTTTAGCCTAGTTACACACACCACAGTTATAATAAGCGATTTGCAGTAACTCAAAACTGTTTAGTTTGTATTTCAGTCTTTCAATGATTAGTCTCATTAAACTAATGCCAATATGACAAATTGATTTGGATCTGCCACTTTTCACTGTTGCATAAAAATCAAAAAGGTATGTGGCAGCTTTAAGCAGGGCCAAGGAAAGCAACAGTAGATGACTAACAGGCTGGAATAGCTCCTGTGGGAATATATGGCGCTAACTCTCTCTCGAGCCCCCATTCACATAAATGCCATACATGTGATCGATATCAGAGAATGATCCGGAGACGTCTTTTTCCCCGCTTCCCCTCTCTCGGGCCTGGAATGCGCTCCTGCGCTCGCATCTGAGCCATGAGCCGGATCAGAGCTGTATATTGTGTTACTGTTTTCATTTCTACCTTGAGGATTTCTCCCCTTGGTAAAAATTCACCGTCCAAAGCTCTTGTATCCACAATACAACACCTGGAAAAAGAAACTCTTCATTAATCTCCGCAGCCCCTAAGAATCTGTGGTTTTAAGCACTCCTGTTTCCAAACCACATGTGAGGCGGCACAGCGGCTGGTCGGCAGAGCCTTTGTTTTAGAATAACTCTGGGTTATTTTCAGGTCATTGTGGGTGAGTGGTTTCTTAATTGAATTTCTAAGCGTTTTGTTTAATATGCCACCGTTAAAGGGCTCTAAAAATACCCCGGTGGATGCAATGACCTAATCTTTTCCGGAGTTTTGGAGAGATAGATAATCCTTGATGGTCTTTATCTCTCCGACTAGCAGCTGATGACTGAATTATTACACAGGACCACAGATTAGATCACTGTCAGTGTTGTTCTTAACTTAAGAGTGCTAAATCATGTGGTACTGCACTGATTACTGATACCTCTGAGGAAATATAGTCCTTATGATAAACTGTATAGACTTTCTTTTTCCCGTCTCCTTCAGTGTGTGTGTGTGTGTGTGTGTGTTACTGTATCCACATTAATTCCAGGGAAGCTTTTAAAGCTTTTATAATAAATATGGCTGGTATCTGTGGTGACAGATGATAGAGGGCACTCCTTTAATTGCCTGCCTTCGTGAAGACTCTTAACGAATAATGAAAACTCTGAATGGAAGCTTCTGGAGTAAGCCCTTTAATTCCCTCTATATTACATTTGTCCTTGCTCATATCCACAGCGCATATTAGCGACAATCACGGAAAGTTTCATAGCCGCCCGGCTGAGTTTTTGTTTCCAGTGGACAGCAGCTTCAAATCTGAGAATCCTCTTCATATTAATAAAAAGCCATGAAATCATAATAACATCTATTCCCCCTCCCCAAAAACTGTCCAAAATGCGAGTCAGCCAATGAGATTACACAATGTAATTTCTCCTGCTGCCTAAATATGGAGCCCCAGTGAATTTAATATTAAATAAATAATCACATTAATACATTTTGAGCAATATACAAATGCACCAGTAATTTGTGAAATAATTCAGCAAATGATTGAACTGTTATTTCATCATTCTGATTTTCATAACATTTATTGCACAGTACAAAGACACTAGCTTAACAAAGCTGAAAATGCTATCTACTTAGCCAGCTAACTAGCTAGCTTGTGAGCTTGGATTATTAGCTAGCCTCAAAGTGTACATCAGCAGCTTCTTTTTGGCTGATTCAGAATTACTAAGCATTGTTGTTGCTCTAGCTAACAGGAGCTTGCTGGCTAAATTTGGTAGCAGTTGTTGAGCCTAAACTTGCAATTCATTTTTTGGCCACCTAGGGGCAGCAGAGACAAGCTATGAACACAACACTGACATATTGTCACCTTTTAAGTTGATGGCAAACGTGTTAGCGAACAGTCTAATTACATAGCAGATAGGGAGCAACATCAGCATCATTAGGAGTTGTGTTCATGGCTTCCTGATGAGCCTAAGTCCAATATTGGTCTCTGGAAATATCTGGTGCTTTAGCTAACAGCTAGACGCTAACTTTGTCTGTCTGCTTTTTTGGTGCGGCAGTTAGTGAGCAGTGGATTTTTATAGTTTTTTTCGCCAAGCTATGAGAGTGGTGAGAGTGAACCGAAACAAGTCGCAATAAGGCACCACAGAGCTGAGGGAAACTCAGGCAGGTGATAATTCTCTGTGGGTTCGTTACTACGAGTGACCCCTTCCACATGACAAGTGGTCATGTGGTCCAGTATAGTACATAAAGTTACTGATTATAGCAGCTTTAAGCAAGGCAGGGGCCGTGTGACTAGTAACAACACCACTGTCATGGAAAGTGACATTATGAAATAAAATGTGACATGAAATTAAAGTGTTATTGGGAAAAATGCCATTATGATATAAAACTTAATAGACTTAAAATGAATAAAACACGGTTTCATTTCAGAGTGATGTGTCGAGTTTTAATAATTTCCCTTTTAAAGTGTATAAATAGACCCGAATTATCACTTTGTCATCGAGGATCACAGACACACGGTGATGTGCTCTCAGTGGTGACCTCATATTCTTAATTACTTGTCAGTGATCGAGGGCAGGAGCAGAACACACACTCGCTCGCAGATTTATCAACATAAAAGCTAAGTCGACCACCTTTCACTTCACTGGAAGAGCCCGTGACTGAGAGTTGCTTGCACTCCACACAAGGGCCTGCCATCTCTCTGCACCACAACAGCCGTGGCCTGTATTTATGTTAGCTGCGAAGCAATTTTAACTGTACATTCCAGATAGGTGAACAGCAGTTGGCCCATGCAGGCAAATATTTCAGAGCTTACAACAAAAAAAAAAAAAAAAAAGAAAGAAAATCAGCAATCAATGTCCAGTCAACAGAGCACTTGGCATGAGAAGGTGCGCAGAATTCTTGCAACAAAGGTAACAAAGATTTATTTATGTGTCTGAGCTCACAGAGCCCTGGTATACCTTTCAATAAGTTTTACTGTAGTATAACTAAATATGAAACCAATTACAAACTTGGGTCGGCACTACAAACACAGTCCCTGGGTTTATATTTTCTTTAACCATCCCGCTGAATACACATATTTATTTCATGCTCTCCCATTTGGATTTTCATCACGTCACACAGACTGGTTTGATAAATAATAAATCTGTTTACTGCCCATGTGCACTGAGGTAATATTTGCCCTCAGAAATATTCTATCCATCAACTGACTCTCGTCTCGGAGGCCTGTTGCTCTCGGCTTCGCTCGGATGATGAATGAACATGTGAGTAATTTCACGGATGAATTAGGAGCTAAAAACAACAGCAGGAAAAATGCATCAGCACACATTCCACCTGTTGCCTAATGCAAAAAAAAAAAAAACGCAGGTTTTTGTTATAGTGTTGAGGTTTAATGCTGATCGTGGCTAAGATAGAAGAGCTGGCAGCTCTGCAGAAAATGCTTTTGATAATGAGGATAGAAAGGTAAACATTTTTGTCCCTCTGTATTTACAGAACAGAGAGTTCTTATGTCTAGAGTAATATCTGTTCATTACACTCATTTAAAATCTTTTTTCTACTGAACTAAAAGTTCAGATTTTAACCAAAGACACGGAGTTAAAGCTATTGCGCAATGCATGATTGACTATAATCAGAAAGCTAAGTTAATTTCCCCCTGATGAAAATGAATCAGCCAGTTTAGGGGCACAGCGCTACACAAACAAGCGAGCTGTGCAGAGCCGATGTTAAACTGCATGAAATGATGAAGTGTTGGGCTGATCATGTCTATCAGCATCACTGACTAATCTCCTCCAGATGAGAGTAATCTCCCCCAAAACTCCGGCCACCATCAAATCAGTGTGGAATCCGCTCGGCTTGCAGGGGGAAAGGTGCTGCACGAAAAGCCAGACCGGAGCAGTAAGAGTTGTTTTTCCTGCAGGTGTTGGAGAGTCCTGAGCTGCCAAACAACCTTCCTGCCCACTCAGACCTCTCCTCCACTCTTATTTGACTAAATCGACAGAGCGTTGCCCAGATTTGTATCAGGTAAATCTCTGGTGTTGGGCCACCTTCAGCTGAGTAATTGGAACGCTACCCAGTCAACATGTCTGATGTGAGGCCAGTGAAGCTGATTGCGTGTTTACTGCGACTCGTTCATTAAAGAAATTTTAAACCAAAAGACGACTGTGGACTTAGTTAATTTCTTCTCTGCCTCTCTAATGATGGTAAATAAAGATTATTTTTACTGGAAATTATTTTCAACCCCTCTGGGCTCAGCTAAGAATAAAAAAGAGCCATGAGTAAATCTGTACTCGGTTTATAAAGTGTCCTCTTGGATTAATAATCCGTGCCCATGGATTTAATGCTATATTGTGTTTTGCATCGGACGTTTCACAGCATTCATTGAGTGACGTATTAATTGTGCTTTTCGCTCCAAAACCAACCACAGTTTACAAATCTGTGGGCACGGATTATGAATCCGAGAGTACAGATTTACACATGGCCCCTTTTTTTTCCTCACCTGTGCTCGGGGGGCGGGGCTCCGTAAAAACAGGACATGAACGTGGAAATACTGCCCATTCAAACGAGGAACAGGCCTTGTGTGAGTGTAAGTGGGCAGCAGGAAACTCGTAGCACCTCGAATGGCAAAATTGTGTTACTGATGCCATCATGTGGACTCTTATAAGGCTGTAGGAATCTTAAAGCAGTTACCGGTTACAGAAGTATATTAACAAAACATATTTCAGTCTTCTGGTTCTCACAGGAGTCAGTTTATCCTAAAGTTACAACACGGTGGTGACTACTGAAACGGGGGTCGTTCATTTCACGCTCCGCAGACAGAAAACATCACTGTGATGAGATACCAGCTCTCAACGTTTTACTTCTGGCAAACAACCAAGTCTGAAACTCTTGTGTGCTCAATGTGAACTCACCCGCTGTCCCCTGCATCTCTCTCTCTCTCTCTCTCTCACACACACACACACACACATTTTGTGAAGGCTTTGAATGTTCTGCTCAAGTGCAAATTGCATGTTGGGCTTTCTATGTGATAGTGCTGAAAAGGTTGATGGCAGTAGAACAGTTGATATTATCAGATGACTTTATTTTCTCACTGTTAATAACGCATCAGAGCATGTTGGCCAATAAGCAATGCCTCCAAACTAGTCAACTTGACCACGCCGTTACACTTACATGACTAACACACATAAACTGTATATAAAGATGGACGACGCGTCTCTACTTCCTCCATGTACAAAGAATTATGCCAAAATATATATAGATATAGTGAAGGATCGAGGTCCCGCCCAAACCAATCGCGAGCACACTCACAGCTGTCAATCATGACGTCACACCCCCTTTTTATAGCATCAAATAACGAATTAAAAGCAAACTTATCAGAAAAACGAACTCTTGAACAAACATCAGCGTGATAAGAACTACCGAAAATGACAGAAACCATCTTTATTTGATGTGTACTTTGACTTTACAGTTTGGCCCATGTCCCATCCGCTAACATGGAGGGGGCGGGGTTTATGACCTGTACTGCAGCCAGCCACCAGGGGGCGATCGAGATGTTTTGGCTTCACTTTTGGGGAGCTGTCATGTCGTCCATCTTTATATACAGTCTATGCTAACACATGTAACTGCAACATACAGTATATCCATTGCAACTTTTACGTTATGGCCCATCTATCTGAGCCTACACATCATCATCGTCAAAGCCTACAGATGACAAATATCAGAGTTGGCTGACTGGCATAAAGGTTTGAAAAAGCTTTGTTGTATAACTTGAATCGCAATGTGAAGGATGAATAAATGCATACAAATAAACAAGTCATTGATGACAGGCTATTTCAACTAACAAATGTTCATTACACAGGTTTACATCAAACACATTGCAGGGGTGGGAGTTTCATTTTTTCTCAGGTCTGATTTATATATCATTATTATATTTTATTGCAAAATTAAATAAATAAATAAAATAAATGGGAGGACACTTGGACCATGACATAGAAAAAAGTCAGAGGGTCCAGAGGAAATATTTGGAGGATAAACACAAGATTCAGCCTTAATAACTTTCATACAGTCCCTTGTGTTAATATGTATAAAAACTAATACTGTATGATATATGTCATTTATATAATTTTATTTCAAACTTTAATACTGATATCATCCTGAAAAATCCAGCATCAGTAGACAGCGATAAAATGACTTAATGAGCTGTTTTTAAGGTTTGAACAGGATACTGTGTTTCTACTGCGTTAATAATCAGTAAATGAGGAAAAGGTCACAGTCTGGGCTCCTCAGATGTTTTGTTTCTCTTGTCCCTGACGTCTACAGGCTGATTTGAAGAATAATGCGATTCAATGAATGGCTGAATTTGAGGAGATTCCAGTTTATGTTCATCTGCCTCTTCAATTACTCTCACTCCCCCGCCACACATGACATCATGGAAAACTTTGTCGGGTCTAGGAGTGCAGAGGGAAATGCTGCGTTGCTCTCACTATTCTGAGAGTCCGAGGGGATACATCTGTCTAAAAATACCGATTTAAATCACAGGATTCCTCGGATGCTTTCACCTTCAGCCCTGTGATGTGAGCGGCATTTAAGCCGGGTTGATTTGGGCTGCGAAGCTGAAAAGCAGAGATATTTCAGAATGGATTAATCATCAGATGGATTCAATAAAATGTTCAAACAACCTTGTTTTATCTGGCCCGGGGACTTTCCTGGCAAAGACGTGTGACTTGCATACTTACCTATTTACCTGCTGTACGTACGCTGGCTGAAATAATACCTGTGTTTGTTTGTTTTTTTAAAAACTCTTAATGCAAGTTTCTAAAAATAATAAAACAATAATGTTCGTATAAAACTGAGGTGAGCTTGTTTGTGTTGATTTGAGCAAAACAACTAAAACTGTTTGGCAGAAGATTGTGTGTTCATGTAGGACCCCATCGCTCAGTGAGAAGAAGAAGAAGAAGAAGAAGAAGAAGAAGAAGGTTTAAATGAACTACTGTGCAGCTGTGGTACAAATGTAGCTCTCTATAGCCTCACTGTCATGGCAGCTAATCATGAGTACTCCTATAATCAGCACTCAGCCAGTCATATAGGAGTGAATGGTGGTTATGTCTCTCTATAATAATTTTCCCCCTTTATTTAAAAAAGAAGAACCCAATAAGCTGATCACTTTATCCGGCTAACATCACAGCCACATTTGAAGGTTGCCTTGATTCAAAATGAAAATAAAATAAAGAAATATCATCCGAGCTTACCTTTCTGGCCCTCTGTTGATGGCAGCTGCTTCTTCACTACATGGTTCCTCCTCTCCATCAGCTGTCCAGCGTCTCCGTGACCCTGTGTAGCCCCATGCAGGTGTCCAGGACACCGTCTATCCTCCGGACCACTGACCAGGACCTCGGAGCATTTCGCAGCATTCATGGCCCGCACTTCACTCCCCGGTGGATGACATGTCTTCTCGGGTCACCTCAACTCCCCTTTCAGAGAGAACGAGACACATTGAAAGAGCATACTCTGTGCACATCCCAGTGAGAGCCCCCGACTCTGACTACTACCTCAGCTGTAACAGTTTGAGAGCCAACATTAATTGAGTTTGAACGAGCATGAAAGACACAGCAAACAGTCATTTGAATGTTTGCATTTGAAAAATCCTGCGTGGTGCCGGGAGCTGGAGCGAAGCCATGTTAGTGTTTGCAGAATACAGCACAAGTTCCAGGTTTTGTATTGTTTCTTTTCAGAGGTCCATCTCGGCTCCGGCACACGGCAGAGCGCGTGTCTGTTTGTTTACAGAGCTTTAAGCCCACTTTCAACCTCACGGATGCATCCCTCCATCAGCCGCCACTATCCCCCGCTGCTGCCAACTTATCAATTTACACAATTTACAAAGAGCAGACCTTCCTACCTCCTGAACAAATATTAAACACATCTACTCTGTGGATTCAGTAGCTTAGAGAGCCCCCACAAGGTGTCGATGTGAAAAATGAGCCTCTTACTCAGATCCCAGACAAGCCAAGTCTTCTGTGCAGGCCTGTCTACGCTCCATACACTACATCACATCCTGAGGCCTGCACCATAGGGCACCACAAACATACATTTGTGTTTTCTTTAATAAGCTCTGTTTGGAGAGCCGCTCATATGCTTACAGGACAATAAAACTCTCATAAATGTATGTAATGCCTTATAAAAACAGCACGTTTTCAAGAAGGCTCCTTCAGTAGGATACTGTGTCACTGCAGGATCTTTGCAACAGGGAAAAAGAGTATTTCGGGATCAAACAGCATAGATTTATGCTTAAATATTTAGCATATAGAAACATGCTGAGGGCATCCCGGGTCAATTAAGATCCCAGCAAAGGTGTTACCAATAGAAAGCTAGAAAGCAATATCTCATCATATTCTCTTCAGCCAAATGTACAGAGGCTTTTCAGTTACATTCTGCATGATTTGAAATAACGAATTCACCTTAACCAAGTGGTTTTAGTTGCCTGAACTTATTCAAACCTTAATTAATAAACGCCATTTCAAAATATAACTTCCTGTCATTCATGGAAATTATATTATACCTGAGGCAGGCTCAGCCACAGAGGGTCACTAATGTGCGTGCAGTACGGGCATGGAAGTTGAAAGTGAGATGAACTGAATGCACTGGGTGAGCAGTTTTATTTGGATTGAATCAACCACCATGTAAACCTCATCCAATGTCTTACACTGTACATACTGTAATGCAAATGGCAAGTGGTTCAAGAAATCGTTCCATTAATGTCCACTATAAGAAGTCAATGCATTACTCAGTGCATGACATGAGAGGTATTTCAGACCATAAACCTCAGCCAAAGTGATTATTGCTTCCCTGGCTCCACTCACTTCCCAGCTAGCCAAAATGTCGTGGCCCAACAGCAGCCTAAATCTGGTGACTCGTGATGAATGATACACTAGAATCTGCCAAATCGGGCTGATTGCACCGGCCAAAAAATTAGCTTGAGCGTTGCTAACTCGAGGTGATTTTCAATCCACCTAGCCGAATCTGGCAGCCACATGTAGGCCAAAGGCGGCCCAGGCTCAGCAGGCTACCTGGGTATCTGCCCACATTTGTAATGTCTTTCTCCATTAACTGCCAAGATGGTGGTAAACCCAAAACCCAAATCCAAGATTCAAAACTTCCTTCTGTATCTACGGGTGACTCCCATGTTTTTCTGCAGTCTTTGGTCAACACCAGCAGAGAAGTCAGCTACAGCACGTCAGTCCAGAAAGCCGAGCACATTTAGAAACAACCTGAAAGCCCTCAGTTATCTGTGAACCCTCGCCGAATATGAATTTGAACATGTGGCATGTTCTGTTGTAAAAAAAAAAACTCAGAGAAGGATGCCCTGGCAGTTTTCTGGGACTCGCCTCGCCTCTTCTAGGAAACAACATCGAAGACACTGCATCTACTCAGGCCGTATCTTGACACACAGATTACATGTAGTGTGGTTGAAGGAACAAAGAGGGGTTGCACGCTTTACTGTACATAAACATCAGCCGGGGCAAACAATAACAAACCCCTGCATTTACCTCAGAAACAAGACAACAGTTACAGTAAATCGTAGTCTGTTAAAAGCGTGGAGCATCAGGAGGAACCTCTTTAATGAAGCCTTAACTGATGGGCCTGGCTTAAAAGCCCACCCAGAGACAGATAGGGCCCACTCTGACAATTTATACCACAGCGACAACCACCACTGGGAACAGGCAGAGGAAAACACTGCCTCAAAGACAAAGAGAGGACAACAGTGACGCCCAACTTGATGTTTCACATTAGTTCATACTATGAGTTATCAGTGTTATCAGCGAACCTGCTAGTTTTAACACACAAGATTGACTGAAGAAGAAAAGTGCCCGTTTACTGAAAACAAGGCAGTCTTCAAAAGAACCAGGTTATAGTCTGATGCTATCTGAGGCAGTGTTGAGTGAATGGTGGCCTGTATCTCTGTGTCAACACAATAAGAGCCAAGACACGTGGCACTTGGAGCTCCATCAAGATGAGCTGATAGGATTTTCCACTTAACAGTTGTCCTCCTTATCGATCTCCTCAGCCGGGCCGCATGCCTACTGTATTATCTGTCCTTCTCTATAATGACTCACAGATTAAGGAGTGACTGGAAGGGCAGGCAGTCGCTCGACTCGGGATGTTTACAACCCCTCCTATATCTTCCTGCACGGTCGGATGTTAATCTTTATTACCTGGCAGTGTCTAAGTTATCGGTCGCAGAACTCGCTTGTATGATGTCACACTTGAAGACGCCATGTTGTAGATTTTGGCAGCGATGTAGCGGAGTGAGACGAAAATATGTGTGCTGTAATTTTTCCAGCTCTAAAATATCTTTTAGTGTATTTTTTGTTAAGAAATCAGCATCAGTCTTTGGTGTTTGTTTTAACTTGTGTACTTATTTGTTTTAAATTGTAAATACCAAAAAGAAGAACTTGAATTTTTGCTTATTTTTCTACAGCGCCACCCACATTAGGCGTGAATTTTTGGTACTGACTGACAATGTTGATACTGGTATTTTTCATAGATTTGCAAGTGGGGGGAGCTATTTTCGAGCGCCCCTGGTTCTGGAAGTCCCATTCATTTTTTATTTTCAATGTTAGGTGATTCACAGTTGGAGCAGTTTTACGGCTTGAAATGAATCATCACAACAATGTTAGAAAATATATGGTTCTTTCTGTATACATAAAAGCTTCAGGGGGAAAGTTAACTACGACTCCCAAGTTGCATTTCGGCAAGAAACATCCAATCCCCAAGCTTCAAATTCTGTTTCTCGCTTTGCTAACCGCAAACTGAAGCTACAGATTAAACAGCTGAAAAAAATGAGAACAGAATTTGCTCCTTAAATGAATTCAGTTCTGGATTCTGGGTCGATTTGGATGAATATGGCAATGCTGAGGCACCACTGACTGGCTTCGTCTCCATAGCGACGGCAGTCAAGGCTCATGGATATTGTAGTATTTAGAGCCGCTTGCCATGCCAAACCAATGCACAAAAATGAAACTGTTGGTCATAACATAAACCTGTATGGTTTAGAGTCCCGTGTTTCTATTTAAAGTAACAATGAGGACGTCGTTTGTTGGTCAGGACTACTGTGTCGTTGCTGTGAGTCTTGTCATTTGCCATCAATGCAACCAGACCATAGACTGTAAATAAAGATGGACAACATGACAGCTCCCTAAAAGTGAAGCCAAAACCTCTAGATCGCCCCCTGGTGGCTGGCTGCAGTATAGGTCATAAGCCCCGCCTCCTCCATGTTAGTGGATGGGACATGGGCCAAACTGAAAAGTCAAAGTACACGTCAAATAAATTTTTCCCAAAGATGGTTTCTGTCATTTTAGGTAGTTCTTATCATTTGTTTGTTCGTTTTTCTGATAAGTTTGGTTTTAATTAGTTATTTGATGCTATAGAAATGGGGTGAGAACTCATGATTGACAACTGTTGGTATGCTCGCGATTGGTTCAAGCGGGTGTATACAGATCACTACTGCGCAGACTCTGGCTCCAAATGACGTCACCAGCGCAAGATGGCAGCTCCCGTTTCTGGGATATTTTGGCTTCATTTTTGTACAGTAGGAGGAAGTGGAGACGCGTCGGCCATCTTTATATACAGTCTATGAACCACACCCAGGACAGAGAGATGGCTAAAAAAAAGCCAGACCCTGTCGTCCATGTGGGAGCACTGTGAGCGTGCACAAGCTGCCGATGAAATAACTAACAAGCTACCTTTTTTCGAAGCTAGTTTGCCACTTTGACTTTGGCTAACATATTCGGAAAGTGGCACATATCCACTTTACTTAACATCATGATGGATCCCCCCAAATGTTGAATGTCACAAAGGGACAGATGTCTTAAATTGCTGACGATATCAACACTATGAGGAAAAACAAACATCTTGTATCAATGTTCATAGGCTATGCATGGCTATAACGTGCTCCAGTCAGTAGTTAGTGCAGGCGAACAAAAGACAAAAACTATTTCTGGTGCCATAAAGCACTGAGGTTATCTCATCTCATTCATTTGACAGTGACATAGTTAGGAAAAATATACGGGAACTACTTTTAAATTATATGAACACCACAGATGGGCTGTTGGTTACTAGTAGTCTACTTCCTATTATAGTATGCTTATGCACTAATAATGTCATTACACAATGTCTCGTGGCATTTATGAGCAGCTTTACTGTAATCGAGCATTTGTTTTATTTAACTTGGACTAAAAGCACAGATTGCAGTATTCCACGGTAAATTATAATCCACTTGCTATTTCTAGGTTTTTTATATTTGGAGCCAAAGATTCACCCATTTATCCTCCGCTAAATCTCTTCATCAGTCCTGGTTGTCTTTCATTGATAAATTATTCATTCGAGTGGTCACATCTGGTATGTTTTCTTTCCTTTTGTCTCTTTCCTGCTTCTCTCACACTCTCCGGGGCTCGCAGGCGACCACCAGCCGAGCTGAAGCCGAGCCAAATTAACGGGAGGCTTTCAGGGCCCGTAGTATTTACGTTGGGGTTAGTCCAGGATTTCCAACTGATGATTGTGAATTTATGTTGCAATCAATACGGGGGATCCTCCAGCTGAGCTCATTATGATAATTCCTCCTTGAGTTCTGCTTAATAACATTTGTTTTACACATTTTGATCGGAGCACCATAATTGGCTGTTTCCAGCTTTGCTAAAGTGCTGCTATAATACAGGTCCACTTGTTTATGACCAACACTCGTTACTGGAATGCTTTTATCCTAAAGGCTTTTCTCCAGGACTGAACTCTTCCTCACACCATTACCAGGCCAAATGGTAATCTCCAATACTATCAGCATCCAATACTGTACGGTGCATCCTCACGTCTCATGCTGCTTTAATCCAGCAGCATGATAATACTTAGCAGGGAGGAATGTGAGCCTGGATCTGTGATGGGTGACAAACTGCATTTGAACAAGACAATGTGCCTCTACAACGGGCCAGAGGTATGCTTTTATCCTCCTTTGGATGTAGCAAAAAAACTGGAGCGAGCAGCCAACATTTCTTCTTCTTCTTCTATGCTTTGTGTAACGCTCTGCTCTAACCTGAGCCTCTCCTCGCACCGCTGTTGAAACAGGTGGTGTTTCTGGATTTGTTTGAAACTAAATAGACTCGCGAATAATGAAAAGGAATCAGCTCTATGTACATGGGGCTTCACTTTGGACAAGTTGTTATTAAATGATTTTTTAACAGAGGATTTGGCAAGATTTAGAACTTTTGCCATTCTATAATAAACAATGGCATGGCCATAATGAAAATATTTACTTAATTCTCTAAAGTGACTTATGGCAACTTTGGCCACTAAACAGAGTGTCATGAGTGTTATGGCGTCAGGTGCCACAGTCTGTATAAATACTGCCTGTACACTTGTTTATAGGAAAACCCCCATCTGGCTTCAGCCAACACAGTCAGACACACTGGTGACCCCTAGGATTTTTCGAATGGAAAATATAACAGGACTGTTTGCTAAGCGGGGGGATAGCTGTACGGCAGTCAACTGTCAAGTGACAGACAAGACAACTGTTGTAAAAGACTGCAGGCTCCACATCCCGGAGCCCAGCCCCCTTTTCTCTCAACCTGTAAACACAGAGCCTGGCTTTTGAAGGACTATCCAAAAAAGCCCAGTGGCCCTTTTTTTCATCTCCCCATTTACGGGGTTTTATAAACGACGACAGTGTTGTAGTGCTGTGCTAACTTAAAAGTTCAAGGAGGTGATAAATGAAGGAATTTGGAAAATAAAAATCTACAAAAAGACTACACCGATGGCAAGGAAGTAAAAACTAAAAATCAGCTGCTTAGCAATCCTGAAGAATGTAAACAACACAAAAAGACATGAAGATAAAGTGACGAACGCTATCGCTGCACCTTTTCAGCCTCAGCTCAGGCTTGGATTTATTATGGGACATGGGATTATTGAGCGTATTCATTTGAAACTGTATTAAACAAGCCAAGCATTTTTTGTTACTTTTACCTGTTTTATGACCAATGTGGTTTAGTCTAGAAGGCCCCTAAAAGCAGCGGGTGACAGTTGATGCATACACAGAGCTGCTGTAACTTACGGCAGATAGAGCGTTGGAGAAAGTTGAAAGGTCACATGTTTCAAATAAACAGGGGAAGGCTACAATAACCTAATCTCGGTGGGAGTTTGGTGTGATGTCTTTGTCACAGCATCTCTTAATTACTAAGAACAGTTTTAATTAATCAGTTGAGGGATTTCCATGCGGACGCTCAACAGTGCCAATACTGTGCTGTATAATGAGGCATTGTTTTGTTTTTAATCTGGAAATGTATCTGTGTTTATTTTGAATGTTAAAAAACAGGTTAAAAAAAGTCTGTACATACAAAATTCATATTTTAAAAATAAAATTTTCCTGACCAGGAATTAATTTGCTCTTTTTCCTCATTTCTCTTTTATAGCAAAGGACATTGATTACTTTACATTAATTTACATTGACCTGTTATTGTTTTTAGTTATTTGGGCCTTTTTTTGTGTTATGTTTTGGTATTATTATTCTTCATTATTTTCCTTTCTTCTTTTTTGCATTCTTTATACATTTTTATAGATATTATTTATTTATTTTTCCTCTTTTTTTTTTTTCATTCCTGCTGACTTACTTTTGTTCCCAGAGTGGATTTCCCGATGTGCTTGGTGATCTACAATTTTGTTTTGCACTATTTCAATAAATTTTGAATCGCAAAAAAAAAAAGTTTGATTCCATACATGTATTATAAGCTGCTGAGACAATTATGACACAAATAAGCTCGCGTAAGGTTCATTTGTAATCCATAAAGTTCCATAAAATGGGTAAATTCTTCAAATATTGCTCCATTTCTTTGTGCTTATCCATCCATCTTAATGTGTAACTTCTTTTAATAATGATCTCTTTGCACTGTCTGAAAGCAGAGGTGGGACAAAGTCAATGTTTTGGCCATTCACAAGTAAGCCTCAAGTCTTTGCTGTTAAGTCCTGAGTCAAGACCATGTCCTAAACTTTGTGCTTCAAGTCCTTAACAAGTCATTAAGCGCCTAATGCCATTTTAAACAGAGCAACAGTTAATGCAGTAAATTTACAGAAATAATGACAGAAAGAAAACTAATAAAGTGTGTTAATCATGGTGTGTTTTCCTGAACTGAATGTTTAACACGCCGGCACCCATTTCTGTTGACCACAGCAGAGTCTTTACATCCAAATGTGAAAATCCAAGGTATCATGTGTTGTCTGTCTGCTGGTATGCACTGACATTCGCATCTTAACACTGCATCATTTTTTAATCTTTGGGCTTAGGAAGGATATCAGTTGATTCCATTCATTTTTAGGAACTATTGGTTTAATGAGTCAAATGTACTTTGCACAGTTGCCAATACGTTTCTCTATATTAAAGCAGATAAAGGAAACTTTTCAATCTTGTAGCCTTAAGTCCCAGCGAAAGTTAACTGGTCCAAATTCTGAATGTTTTAAGCACTTTATTAGACAGAAATGACATCAGTAAACTACACACATCATGCCCTCTTGTTGTGTATTTGGGCTTGAAAGATTTTGCATTTATCTCCAAGGTTTTTACATCATTTTGTCTCTTCATGAGGAGAATTGTCCAAATCATATACCAGAAGCGCATTTGTGCAAACGCAGCATATTTGCAGGGCCTCGGTTTGGTGATGGATATTTCTTTGTTGCAGTGCTACTTTGAGATTCAGACTGATAATTTGTGTTTATTTTTACCTCACAGAAATCTTGCGCAGTGTGGCTCCAACATCTTCCAAACTTCTGTCAGATGGCTGCAGTAAGTGTGTGAATTTAGTGATTAGTATGAGAGGGTAAGTGAGGAGCTGCAGTCAGCCTGACATGTTTCCACTCTTGTCAATGCAGCTGGGCTTCTAGTATTCCCCTCCTTCAAACTGTTTAGCTTGACGGCCTTTATCCACATCAATCACGTGAGGAATCGAGCCATGGGCGTTTCATCAACACTTTTCCACAGTGAAAACAGTGGAAGATGTCCCAGACCCACTTACGCACACATTCAACAGAAATTAACTGGAATGATGTGCAGCAGCAGTAGCAGTAGAGGCTTGCATCGTGTCTTGTCTGGTCGCACATGCCAAGAGAGATTAAGATATTCCAGAGAAGAGGATCCGTTAATATTTTACAGTTCACCAGATGTGTCCAGAGTGTTATGAAAAACACGCTTTCTATGAATCCATCATCTTCCAATCTTGCCCGGCCCGCAGAACTCACCAAATACTTCAAAGGCAGTGGCACGTGGTGGATGAGGAAATATTACTTCAACATTAAGAGCCCTGAGCAGATTCCCCTCCATGTCGCTCGCACCCTGGTGCCAAAAGATGTTACGGCACCCAGCTGACCTGCAGAGGAAGGCGACCTGAGGAGGTCAAAGGTCTAAATATATCAAATATCAATATTGGTATTCCCACATGCACACACACACACCAAGACACAAAAACAGACATGCAGAGAGTCAAATGGTCTGCGTTTGAAATGTTTTGTCACAGCTACAGTGCAATGTGCAGGATTTGCACCTCGGTGTTCACGCTGTGTGCATCAGGCCTCTTCCCGTACGTCATCCACCACACACGTTGAGAGAGGATTTACAACCAAGCTCTGTGCAAGTTTAAACATTTTATCACCAGCGTAAAGATGACATTTGATGTAGTAGTAGTAAGATAAAACAGCATGAGTAGAATTCATCACATTCTTTGTCTTTCTCAAACCAAGAGAGACTGAAAGATGAACAACAAGATGAAAAACTACAGAGAACAGATACAAGAACAAGCAGGAGAAGTGACCATGACCTCGTCTGAACTCGGCCAGAGCTGATCCAACTCACAGGAACACAGAGGACCAATTTAAAGAGCTTTGGGGGCTTTTGCAGGAAGTAATGTTCAAGGTACCAGAGTTATCACCCGGAAACTGGAACTTGTCATCAATAGAATACGCCGGCCAATTTATATGGTGGTCTGCTGTCTGGACCTTGAGAACCACTATTTTAAGAATCGTTTCAGTTCATTTTAAGTAAAAATGCCAAACATTTGCTGGTTCCAGCTCCTTAAATGTGTGTTTTTTATGTCTTTTATGTCTTATATGAAAGTTAGTGAAATATCTTTGGACTGTTGGTCAGATAAAACAAACAATTTGAAGATGTCACTTTGGGCTTTTGGAAAATTGTGCATTTATCACAATTTTTTGACTATTTTCCACAATTCATTGAGAAAATAATCAGTAGATTAATTGATAATGCACATAATCATTAGTTGCAGCCCTGTTATGCATCGAGATTGAACAAAAGAAAAATAAACCGGACCTAGGGCAGATTATGGAAGAGTTTGTGGTACTCAGAACACTGCACTGACACACTCACTGATGGGTTGCAAACCTCTCTCCAGAAGAGAACAAACGTCAGCGTTGTGTGTGGCCACAATGCAATGAGCAAAACTTGTGCAAGCTCTCTCTTTTATGTGTATGTGTTTGTGGACTGTATCTGCTGTAGTGATGTTTATTGCATCGATATGTCGACTGCCTTAGTGATGTTTTATTTGATCTATGTAGATTTAACAGACTGTCCTCTACAAAAAATATGTCCGTATAGGTTGTCTGTGACATATTGTTACCATGACGATGAAGGTCCGGTACGCCGATATATATTGTTTTGGGAGTCATTGGCAAGCAACCTATTTTGTCGTTTTTGGAGTCACCGGTTGGGGTGCTAATTCAGGAAACGCTCCTGTGGGTCGTATTAGAGGTCGGGAACAAACGACCGATGTGAGAAATGTGAGATTAAGATTGAGATTAAAGCATGTTGCACCTGCAACGTGATTGTGTAAGTTTTGTCCTTAATACAAGTCAGGCTATTCAGAGAAAAAGGTGTGTGTATATTTTGAAGTGGTAGTCTGTTGTATGCATAAGAGAGCAAAGAGCAGATGTATAGAAAAGTAATTACCACCTGGTTTGAACACGAGTGCTGGGTGCTGTGATTCACACCTGGGTCCTGTGTGATGCTGATCCTGACACATTATACATTTTCAGATCCAGTAGCAAGCTGTCACCTCTGCAAGAAATCAAATCAGCTTTGATGATTGATTTATCTATTTATTTATTTTACAAGTGACGATGCTGATTGCTGAAATATAGTGCCTGTTAGTGACATCCACAGATACTGTTAGACTGCCAGCACTCCACCTATCCTGCACTCTGACATCACTGCTCCTCGGCCCTGCAGCCTCCCTGCTGCTGAACAGGCTCCCTGCTGGCATCATGAATAATGGCCTGTGTGTTTAACTTGCTCAATACAAAGAAGCCACGTAATCTAAATACATAAGGTAATATAAATACAAAGGAACCGTATAATCTAACACACCGTGGTTGTGGACAGTGTGTGTGTGAGACTGTGACATTTTGGCTGTGCCTCCCGCTCCGTCTCTGGTTGGGTAGGCTGGCACTCTCTGTGTTTAAAAAGCTCCCGGAAAGTTTACAGAGAGTGTACTTCTGCTGGGCTTTGTGTGACAAGCTTTAACGCACCATACCAATCAGCAGCAAAACAGCCGCAGACCTCCCTGGAATCCACTCTGCCACTTTCCATTCAAGCATTTCCATGCATTCCCCAGCTTCCTTTAGCGTCCTGTCGCAAAAAACCCGTGTTGACAATTAATACCGGCTTTGTTTGTCAGGCTGCAAGCTAAGAGGCTACTGTGTGTTTTACCTCGCCTTTGTCCTGCCGTGTGTCATCATGTTCAATGGGCCTAATCCAAGGTGGAAAAAGAGACACAGTTTCCGATGCAACAGTCAAGTCGAGCCTCCGGTTTAAAAGAGAAGGCTCCCGGTCCCTCAGTGACCATTCTGATGTCCCCTAGCTAGTTAGCTAGCTAGACTGACAACAAACATTAACATTTATCAACAATATTGACAATTGATCAGTTTTTTAAAACAATTATCAAGCAAAAACGCCAAACATTTACTGTAATAGTGCAAATAAGCAATCTGAAGACATTTCGTAGACAATCTATCAATAGAAGAAGTAATCAACAGATGAATCGAAAAGAAAATTACTACTTGTGGCCTTGCCTTGTTTTGTCCCCTCCCTTGAGGCAACCGGTGGCTTCCATTCATTTTTGTGTCACATTAAAGACATCATCTGTCTTTCCCTGAGATTTCCACTTTCACCCCAATACAACTGAGGGGAATGGAATTTCATGTGTGGCGCTCACAGATTTGGAAAATACATTACAAACATTCAACTCCTTCCGGAAAAAGTATCAGTCAAGCTTTCAGCACCACAAGATAAATTCCATTCACCTCCATTGTATTGGGGGTCACAGCAGAAATCTCAGGGACAGACATCTCAAAACCTGGACAAATTCAACCAAAACTATTTGGGTGAACGGACTTATTAAAGTAACATATATGCATGCCATTGTGAGCCATTACTTCCCTTGATTTGACAAGAAAACAAATGGTTGCCCTGAAGGTAGGAAAAACACAAAAATCTATAACAAACAGCAACACCGACAACAGCACTACACAATTTGTATTAAACGGGCTAAACATGAGAAACACAGGTATGGTGCCAAAATTCTTCTCACCTTTAATCTTCTTTGGGTGGTGCCAGTGTGAGAAACCAATATTAATATCTATGTTTGTGAACTGATTTGGTAGTTAAGTCTTTTTACTTTCCTACACTTAAAGACATAAGACATGTCTCTTGTAAGAAACTGAATATGACCTTAAAATGTCCTGTAAAGAGCCACACAGCTCCCTGTTTTTGGAGCTTTTGAGTAACTACATAAAGGTATATTTTATCAGTTTTATAATATACATATAAAACATACATGAGTGATACTTCACCTCTGAGTCTTGTTTCTTGAAATACAGTGTTAGCTTCAGTTTTTGTCTCTTTCAACTAATATTTTAAGAAAGTGCACTACTAGCCAAAACATCTCAACTGTCATATTCCATGACACGGGATATTTCATTTAACATTTGTATCACTTCGGGAATGATAATAACGAGATTTTGGAATTTAAATAAAGTTTGTTTGTGTTCATGAGAACAGCTTACTTCATTTGAAGTAAATGTGATCGATGTTTTGTTTGTGTTTGGAAGTGAAATAGCCCCAAAAATGCTCCACATGCACTCTGTGACTGGAAAGAAGAGACGTAGTACTGCTCAGAGAGAGATAGCACATCATCGATCTGTTATTTTAACATCATCGCAGGTATTGCTAATAATAACATGTCTCCATGATGTCAGTTCTAGGAAGCCACATCCCTCAGAAGCAATATTTACATTACGCTAGGTGCTCGGGAGTCAAAAAGTATCTTGGGGTAATGCTCGCAGCGGCTTTGTCACCGCAGGAAAGCAGCCGGGGTTAAAGGAGAGAAATGAAAATATCATCTGACTACATACAGATTTGGGTTACCAATCAAAAACATCCATATTTCACTTATTTCATGAGTGAATTTTTGCTTGCACACTCCTGGATTATGTAATCTCCACTTATATAGCACACACAGGCACATGAAAACACAGACTGTGTTAACACTTTTAACACCAGAACCTCAACATTTAAGTCTATTAGTCCTCCTAGAACTCTTTCACTGACAGTGGGGTGAACTATTGCAAGTGCAGCTCATATACTACCTTTGAGAATTGAAAGAAATGAAAAACCAGACATAATGTAAACATCTGCTTTATGTCAACTGTAGTCTACAACATAGGCACTTCACTAAATGTGAATTTCTTAGTGACACCCTTATAACAACCATGGTAGCAGTTGATGTTTGATGAGGATGAAGGTTTCCATCTTTCGTGACAATTTTCGAAATCCATTTAGCCGCACTAACATGAAATGTCATTCTGACCTTGATGCTTTCATTCAATCACTTCTACAACATGAAGTGTGCGTCGTGCAGATTCCTCGAGGCCCTGAGCGCTGATGTAACGCTCCTCTGAAATGCATTTAGTCGAGAAAACAAACTGAAGTGGTCCAGGAAACGGCAGCAGTGGGGTGACAGTAATTATGAGTGGCAGTGAACACGCATACACTTCAGGTCCCCACATGTTAATACCCGACTCCAATGTGAGCTCCAAAATGAGACCTGGCAACTCCAGCGGAGCTCACCAGCCATTACCTCACTGCTTTTACATGGCTCTCAGAAGTCCTCTCCAAGACAATCTCATTTTCCCAAAAAAGTTCACTCTAAGGTCGCTTTACTCACAAATGGTTGACCTCCGTTCATTTTGGGAGGACTCTGAAATATGCCATTCTTATATGAAATATGAACATCCTTTTCCTCCATTAGAAATGAAATATAATGAGGGTAAAGATTCTGGTTAAAGTAAAACTTGGGTCTTATTTTTGTCATTTCTAGCAATTATGATAGCACTGTATTCACCAAAGTAATTTACCGAGATCTGGGAATATGGCGACAAAGTCAGACAGGGCATGAAATGAGCAGTCAGACGATCAGACAGGTTGCAAACATGCAACACAGGTGAGCCAGATTGTCTAAACCACTTTATTTGGCGGGAAAGCTGAAAGTGAGCGCACCCGCAATCCCCCATTGCACAGGAAAGCTGTGTGTGTACAAAAGTATGGCAAGTATGATAGGTCAAAGTGGAACCAGAAAAGTCAGTCTGTAAACTCTGATGAATGTTCACAACGGACAGTTTGGAGAATAATTTTACCGTTCATGTTTGTTTTCTCTCTTCCAAAGTTTGGCTAAACCGGTGGTTTGTTCTGATTGTCGGACTACTCGTATTTCTTGCCACGTCCAACTTATTTTTAGCGACCATCAGAAATGATGGACAAACTATGAAAATAAAGCCAAAGTTGTAATAAATCTGAATTATCCTTTAATTTAGAGAGCTAGTGCAAACACTATTGGAGTAATGGCAGGTCACACAAGCATTATGACGGTGATATTTGGCACAGCAAAGATAAAAGGAGGTTAGCCATTCAATGCAGAGAAGTGATACTTAAAGGCACGAAAAAACATATTAAAAAAAGTCTTGGCCTCGCAGCTGTTTTGGTTGCAATACATTTCTTTCATCCTTGGTCCTCTTCCCCAGGCAGCATCCAAAGTGATATTTGACCATTAAGTTCAATTCATGTAAATGCAGCCTGTCACAATAGCTAGCTAGATGCTAGCATGAGTCAGCAAAGCGAACGCGCACACAGCTTTTGTGTCCACTCTGACGTTGGCATGTTAAATTGTACAGTAAAGCAGCACTGACCTTATCTGTATTGTGCTGTAGAATCCACCGGGGAGAATCTTGTTAGCTTAGCTTAGCCGAACCAAGCGTTGTTAAATGTTTGGTCTATGGAGGATTTCCTATTTGCAACACCAGCGTCATGAAGCCCCACTCCTGTCGCCTAGCAACCTTGACAGCTGCAGCTGAGGTTTGAGGTTTTTAAGGGCCCTTGGTTTTTTAACATTTGTACCGTTAGCTATCCGAGTGAGCTGATACCCAATACTTACATTTACAAGTGTAGTCCCTTTCTCGGCCGCTGTTGACGGTATGTTTGGGGACGGCATATTCTCTTGCGCGCAATGAATGTTGGGATAGGTTGATCCAGCCGTTGGATCCTCCAAATTCGGGAAAAGAAGGCTGCATTTGAAGGAGCCTTCGAAATGGGACGGCCTTGTTGTGCCGCTGTGACGCATTCGGCCTTCAAATGCAGCCCAAATGCAGGATGCGGCCCCTGAATTGAGACACAGCTCACGTAAACGTATGCTTGAAACAAACTAGTTTGTATAAAGTGTCAAGTGTGGGATGACACACCTTTCTGACAGACACTGCTCGACCGTCTGACAAGCATTGTTTGACAAATCTGACGATGATAAATTGATGCATCCTCATAGTAGACTCTTTCTCACATAGCTGGAAAGCTGCATGATGACCTGTGCTACGACACTGCATTTTAAGACAAAGTGTCTCATTCCACTGTGACTTTTTATCACCAGTGGAGCGGCAGACACACGGAGCAGGAGAAATACACACCAGCACATTCCTCCACCCAAACATTCGAACGTGACACCCTGCAGGAGCGCCTCACCCCGACGCGACTCTTATGTAGCTGCTTGACGAGGGCCATGTGTGCTTTTTTCGCCAAATGTCCTTTTCTTTCGGGAGGTTATGAATAGATGTATATCTGCAAATGGTAAAAGAAAAAAGAATTGATGGGTCTGGTTCGCGGAGCTCTCTGAGATCTGAGCCTGAGCTGGCCTCATCAGACATGGAAAGCTGAAAGGAGACTAGCAAGATGCTGTTCTTGTTTAATAGGTGTCACGTCAGCTTCAAAACACTAGAAGCAGACAGCCAAAAGGGTTTTTTTTTCCATTCCTGAGGCTCCAAATCAATGTAGCCTGTGTACTTTCACTGTTTTATAAAAGCACAGACTGTAAGAGAAACATGTAGAAAATGTCTTTTGTCAAAGATGTGGTGGTGTTTGGTGTGTATGAGTGTGTGCTTGATGTGTCTAGTTGTTTAGTATTTAGCGCACGCCTTCACATATCCAAATAGTTCAAAATACAAACCTCATAGACTGCATCACTTTGTTATATTTATTCAAGAGGAAATAATTCTGCATCTCTGAGTGTTTAGAGAGATCTAATGCAGATAAGTGCAGTAGGAATTTCTAATGAATGATGTCATCTAAATTGAAGCCTGCTGTTTCAATTGTATGTTGCTAATGTAATAAATAGCTGTACTTTGGACAGAGAGCTTGAAAAATATCTATTTGTGATGAGTGCAGATACGTGAGGACTAATATGGTGATTGTGTTTTGTCTAATTGGCAAGGCTCAAGGATTCGCAAACTGTAAAATATGTGCTTCTTTCCCTCTGTTGTTATGTTACGCTGTGTGCTTTAAAAATGTCCCGCTATCTCGCCAAAAGACTTGCAGATAGTCGTGGAGTAGTGATACCATCCTGGTTGCAGGGTGTGAAGCAAAGACCTCATTTCATGAAAGAAACCCATAAAAAAACAAAGGAGGGCCCGCCGCGCTGTCACACATGTTTAATGCTATTTGGAAAATAAAAGAAAGGTTCTGACGCGTGTAACATCTTATCTCCTTTGCTCTTTTCGTTTGTGATTTCTGTTGTGTTTCCAAGACAAGCACAGCCAGTGCCAGCGGAATTTGATGCAGCTTGGATGGACCCTCTTGGGAAGCAGCACCCAAATAAGCCCTGCGAGCCCTGAGGGTGGTAGTAGGAGTTTGGCCCGGGATGGAAGGGGAGGGAGACAAAATGAGGGGAGAGAAGAGAAGAGAAAAGAAGAAAGGGTGGGAGGAAAAGACGAGACAAGAGCAATCGCATGAAGTGGTGAAATTAAGGGAGAGCTGATATCTGGGCGTACAGCGTTGTGATGAGATGTGGCGATGATATTTAAGATGTGTGAAAGAACTTTGATCTTTGATATGAAAGGATAAACGCACTGAAACGTAACCAAAGTTCTATGATAAGAGGAGATATAACAAAAGAGTAATGTTCCTGAGATTACAGTGTTGTTTCGATAATCAGTTCAAGAATTTTTATTTGGATTGAGATTTGCATAAAAACAGATTGAAAGTACTGTCGAAAACCTCATGAGCCTTATGTTTTATCTGTCTCAGTTATTTAGTTGTATTTGTGTCGTGCGCATGCAAGTGTCCAGCCCACGTGGATTTATAAGACACCAAAAAGACAAGCCATAACTCCTTACATATAACATTACACTGCAAACAAAGACCTCTGTGTGCCGTCCAAAACTCCACAGATAAATTCTGCCACAAAACGGTACCCTCCCTACAACACAACATCTTCTTTTTTATTCCACACATTCTTCTTCCTTGTCAAAACCAGACGCCTACATTACCCACAATGCCACTTGACCGCCAAGAGTTGAATGTGGATAAATTCACAGTATGTTTGAATATGTACATGTATGCAGGGTTTACTTAATAATAATTATAATAAATACCTAATTTCACATTTAGGCTAACTGTTAACATGCTAACAGAAACGGAGATGAAGGAATGAGTGTTTCTTCTTAGATGACTTGAGCGTTGAGGGACAACCCACTCAGATAATCATTGTGAAGCAACCGCACCTTTTCAGTCTTGTTGCCACTGGCTTTGTGCGTATTTCTGTACCAAACCACCATAAATCCAGAGGCCATTAAGGCTTTGTTCAGACTGCAGGCAAATCACATTTGTTTCTCAAATCAAATCTTTAAGACAGACTGTCCTCACTGCTATTTGCAAGTCATCAGATTGGATTTGTGTGTCCAGACGTCACCAACCTATCTGCATGGGTTGCTGTGGTTGCGTCAGTAACTACGTACGCTGGTGAAGCAGCTTTCCAACGTGGAAGCATGAGAAATGAAGATCCACCAGCTCTTATTCTTCTTCTCTTGTTTTTATAATACATCCATGATCCCGCTCTTCAAACAATCTCGTTGTCAAGTCGTGGTGCAGAACTTTCTGGTGCGACGCAGGAGGCGGGGATACAGCGTCGTGTGTTGCATTGCGAGTGACGCAAAGGACACTTTGAAATCCGATTTTGGAATAAATCATTTCAAACCACCTACAAATGTGGCTTGAATCCAATTTGCAAAATTAGCATTTCATGTGTTTTTTTGCTGTCCAGACTTTCTAAAATCAATCTGGATGTTCCAAAAAAACAGATTAGACCTGGCAGTCTGAACAAGGCCTTTGTTACATTAGGTTGCTTTATTTGGTAGAGCACTGTTTGTCCTCTGCCGGCCCCTCATTGATCCAGATGCAGACAACACTTGCTGCTGGGGAGTGTCAATAACGATCTTCAGTCAAATCTTCTTCTGAGAATCAGTTTTGAACATTTACATTATTTATTACTCAAATGTCCTTTAATACTGGTGCACACTTAAATTCTGTCAAAGTTCGGATGTTTCAAAAAATAAAGGGTCAAATAAAGGTTATTATTTTGATGATTATATTATAATCTGATTATGTTGTAATCTGTGTTACTTACAAATATGACAAAAAGAAAAACACAAGTAAACAGACAAATGAATATTGCCTGGAAAGATCATATAAAAACAGTCTTATTGGAATAAGTTAAATCTAAGCTTTCCTGTTGGATTTATCCTGTTTGAAGCCACTGGGCATATTAAGCCACACTAAGCACTTCTCTTCTGTGTGTGTGTGTGTGTGTGTGTGTGTGTGTGTGTCATGTGAAGGCCCTCTCTGTTTACAGGGCCAGTGAGCAGCGATCCACAGCATAACCATGGATACTGGTGCAGGGTCATATCGGTGCTGCACACTCGCCAGCAGGAAACAAACACTGAGGGTGTCACGCTGAAACCTCAGCTTTCTAATTGGCTGCTAATTAGCCAACAAGTGTGACCTGCTGGTTCTTATGCTGCTGTCAAAGAAGGCCGGGACGTTTCCATAGCCACACCACTTGAAACTGTCCTCCAAATATCCTTAAACAATTTGCTAAATTTAGCTGACTGCAGGGAAATATATGAATACTACAAATACTACTATACTGCACGTTTAAAGGAACATAAACAGACGGAATAAATAGATTTTAGATGTCCAAGCTTTGTATGTAAGGCTGCAAAATATTTCAAAGTGAAAAATAAAAGCCCCTGCTTGGGACGCAGCGTTTCAACAACTTCATTACTCTAAGTAATGCTCTAGTATTTGGCTCAACGTGAAGCCAAAATTATAAAGAACTACATGCACATAGTTCTACGTGGAAGAATGTTGTGTATAATATTCTAGTGTTGAGATTCCTCTGAGGCGTGCCAGCGAGAGGAGAGACTTTTTTTTTTTACTAGTCTTGATATGTTCACACGAATTCAGAAAGTTAAACAGAGAAGACAACAAAATCAGTCGACAACACGCTGAAATCAAAGGAGATGTTTCTGTCTGTAAGGTGTGTTTGAAGACACACTCGTCCGTCTTTGCAGCGCTCAACACAAACAGACAGAACGCCTTTTGTCACCTTATTTTTCACAGGAAAGCTCTTTTCTCCAAAAAGAAAAAGTTTGGACGTCTGCGATGCTGATCTGTCTGTGTCTCGGGGCTGTGTAAAGTGCTGAATGTGTTCCCTGCCTGGCCTGGCCTGCATCTCGGCAGCACTTCTGAAACACGCTCAGATCGTCATCCAAAGGCAGACAAGTTTGTTGACTTCAGTGTAAACCTGTTTGATTTCTGCACTTTTTGAATACATTCGACTCAAATAAATCATTTCTGAGCTTCACTCTGTACTTGTAAAAATGCCAACCTATATTATTTGGCATAAATGAGGATTGTTATTCATTAGGACTTATTAGCATTTAAAGGAAATAAATGTTAAATGTTAAAATCTTTCACAAAGTTCTGTTAACGTGTGTTCTTAAGTTGGGATGCAGGAACAACAGTTTTCAAAATTTACTCCATGTTAACTTTATGCCAGACTTTTCAACAAAATGAAATCTCATAATACTATTGAGTCAACCCTTCTTTTATCAATAACTCTGTGTAATTAGAGTTGAAGATCACTTAACTCATCAAATTAAGTTACAGAGGAACGTACTGCCTTGTTGGCATAAGCCTAAACTAGAAAAAATAACAGTACAAAGTATAGATTTAATTTACGTTAACTTGGAGTTAATTAACAGAATTAAAAATTCAAAGTGTAAAATTATATGTCACCCCAACTTGGAGTGAAAATTCTAAGTTGGGCAAACTCAAAAGCAAAACTTTAAAACTTTTTAATACTTTTAATTTTCCTCAAGAAGTTTGTTGCCTTGGAGTTTTGAGTTTTCTCAAATTTTCCATTTTTACCGTCTCTGTGAAAATGATCCCCCTACTGTACATGGACCCTAATATTCCACTAATAATGGGAATAACAGCCCAATCAGAATAAAAATGCCTGTTCAATAGGAAAATAGTGTCTAATAACGATATAAACACTTAATCCAGTTGTTTCTCTCTGGTTGGAATAAATATATTCCTTCTGCACGTTTGCCCCACGTGGGGGAACATTAGGTAACGTGAACGAGTTTCTGGGAGGGACAGAAACATGGCGGCAGCAAAACAAAACTGATCTGTGGCTGGTCCAACTTTTTTAGGTGGAAAGGTTCGAAACAACGAAGTGTTTGAAAAGAGTAGCGATGCTGAAAAAAACTAACTTTCTCTTCTTCTTCTGTTATATTTCCTGCAGATCTGCATCTTATCGGATCCCTTTATTTAACGTCCATGTGAACAGTTAAGCTGGAATCTCTGATCAGAATGATTTCAATCGGGTTGATTTAAATATTGTCCATGTAACCACATTGTAATCTGTGCTGCTGTAGGTTCTGGGACGATGGAAGTGAAAAGCAACAGATCTGTCTTTGATGAATGTGCCGTTACGATGTTTATTTCCTCCAATTCTGCATAACTAAATAAACAACATTGCTCCACTTCATGAGAGCTTGATTCAATGCACATGTCAGTCAGTTTTTAGTGAGCGCACACTGTAGCTCTTTGTGTGTTTGGAAATGAGGAAAAAGGAAACTAAAGATGTTGCCCGATAGAAGATTGTCAACATCTGTAAATAGCTGAATAATTGCTCCATTCTGGTCTTTCTTTACCGCTCCCATACCTGTCAATCAACCTTTTGTGTTTTAGAAAACAATACAAATATTGGTTTAGAAAAGAATTACAAAAACAAACCCTATTCAAAATTCCTACAAACAATAAGTTAATGAGTATTATTATGATTATTGAGCCTCTTTGCTGTTTGCTCTGGAGCATTCAGGAGGTTCTTCACACAAGATTAAAAGTCAATATTAACTCCCACTATCAGCTCAAACCTTTGTCATTAAATCTACTCCTGCAGAAGATGAGAGCAGACACACTTTCTTTGATTGTATTTCTTAGCTCTATCAGATCTGCTACAGTTGTCATTCAGAAGCCTGAACTAAATTCTTAGTGATATAGTAATATGGCACTTCCAGATATATAGCTGTGTTGCAGGTTATTGCTCGTGTTACACAGACAACAATCAGGTTTTCTTACTTCTACAGAAAGGAAATGATCACTGCTGCTTATTTTGATGAAGCTGTTTCATACAGTCCAAATTGGCCCAGTCGCTTTAAAAATAAAGACATAAGATGAGTATTGGTGCAATGAAGTGACACAAGTGGTTTGAATGCCCAAATTTCAACGTCCATGACAAACAAAACATTTTGACTCGAATACGAACACATTCAGCAGGACAAAGCAATGCAGCTTTTTCTCCAAATCAGAGACCGAGCAGCAGGTATAAGCAATGAGTACACTGAGAGACTGACTGACAGAGACAGAACATACTATACATTATATTAAAGTAGCACTATGAGCAGTTTCAATCCACAACATCACTTTGCTTGGTATAACTGAATTCAGATCAATTACCACCAGGAAAATCAACACCACATCAGAACCCAGGTAACAAACAGGATAAAAACTAAGGCAACAGGAATTATTATTCAAATTCAAGCACTTTTCAAGCACTTTCCTAGGTAGGTACCTAAACCTAAAATTTCCAGACTCTTGAAGCCTTTAATTGTTAGTATAAATGCCAGGAAACAACAAACAAATACGACGACGGGACCGTATCATTTCAAATAGTAAAAGATTTTTGGTTTACATGAGTGACTGTGTCGATGATGAAACACCAGATTATGTTGAAAATCAAGCATTTTTCAAGGAGTATATGTGAATTCAAGCACATTCCTGACCTTGAAAACATAACGGTTAAAATTAAGCATTTTCCAAGACCTTGTTCAAACCCTGAATAATTCCTAATGATATAATTAATTAAATTAACGCGACCTGGACCCGAATAAGCGACAGAAAATGGATGAAATGAATGAACTAACCGATGAAAAATAATTCATTCATTTAAGTTAATTTAAGTTTTTGCTAAAATTAGCTTGATGAGCTTCCTAGCCACTGTAGCTAGCAGTATTGACTGTGTTTGCTGCAGGCCTGATGGTGCTGACAGAAACAAAAAAGGACTGAACAGCCTCCTGCAGCACAATCCCACTTTTAGTTTATTGGTGTGAAACATCCCATATTTCATACATTTCATAACCAACATTACAACCTAAGAGTTTTGTTAATTGAATTTAAGGATTTTTAATATCTTCTAATATCTAATATCCTTTTGGGGAAACAAAATTTAAAGCTTTCTAGCACTTTCCAAGACCTGCAGATGGACTGTTTTCAGGCCTCGAGTTGTGCATTTGAAGGTAATTGATTAGAAATGAAGTTGGCACTGTTAGCTTTCACTGTAGTGAGAAGCATGTTGGCTCTCTGATTCTGTATGTAAACGCAGCAGGCAAGGTAAAAAACACTGTTTACAATGTCTGAACTCGAACCAAAGCAAGGAGGGGGGATGAAAGATGAGAAAAATGGAGCTCAAACATTCACAGGGCAAGTGTTGTGTCTTTATCGCCGCTTTACAGCCCATAATACGCTGTTGCTGTCCCTCAATTCCTGCGGCCCATCGTGACACTTGTGTTTTGACGGAGTACAGCGAAGCCTGCTGCCTGCTTAATCCCAGATTTCCTATGGCACAGCTCTGAGCTTAGCAGAGGGCTTGACTAATAGCTTTCTTTTCAAATGATCGCTTTGCTACACGACTTCAGAAGAAGGCGGCGAGCGTGAAATTCAATTATGGCGCACACGCTCCGCAGCCCCGTCCAGAGCTGTCCACTTTAATCCCCCCGTTTGCCCTCAAGGATTCTCAGCCTCTTTCAGCTGGACCTCTTCTCCAAGTTCTCTCCTGCCTCCTGGAGTTGTGTTGCGTGCCCTGTACATCGTGTATTTTCCCCCTTGCTTTGGCCTCGCGGTGGCCTGCTTCGAACTTTTGAAGCTCCCACCCTTTGGTTCTTTCTCATCATCACCCCCCTGCTCTGCTGTGTATTCTACCTTCCCTGAGCTTTTGCTAGTGCATCCCTTATACCCACGTCGCCCTTTCCCTTTTCCCTCCTAAGCCCTCTTCAAGAAAAAAACAACAGTATCAGTCATTTGTGCAAATGTCTAAATACGAATTAGACATAAGTTTTCCTGACGAGGACTTCTAGGGGCCGTGTAAATAATGAATTGTCTGTCAGGAGCAAAGTTGTTCGTTGTTATATACTCTTGAAACTGAGGAGGAGGAGGAGGAGGAGGAGGTCAGGGTGGATGGATGTGTCAACAAAACATTAGACTTTGACATGGGAGACCGCTGTTTGTTTCCTGTTTCCTACCAACAGGCGACATTTCTTCCCCCAGCCTTTAACCAAGTAAGTTATTCTTTCAACCATGACGACAGACGTTCCCGTAATGAAATTGTTGTTTTTAACCCAAACCACAATCTTTCCCTGGCCCTAACAAGATGTTCCTAAACCAACTAACTAAATCTGAACATGGTGCTGGCAGAGCAGGAAACAGTCCTGTGGATCACTTGTGTAGAAGTGATTAGTGATAGCTTTGGAGCGCCCTCAAATCAGAAAACAGTAATATGGGCCATTTTTAGAGGCAATGAGAACAACAACATATTTTGTCATAGTTTGGAGGACTCACTCGCTGCACACATATTAGCTACAAACAGTTCGGTCAATCAGTGACACAGAATTTGTCACATGACGGACATTGACACTTGATAAATCTTTTGTTCTGGCCTTAAATCTACTATTTACTTACAGTTTAACGTGTTTTTTGAGCTGTAAACTAAATGATATGACTGTACTGTGATGAAACACATCAATGCTGCTGTTAATATTGACATTTCTTACCAAATGTATAAAAATCAGCATTTCATGTGTTGAAAATGGCTTAACACGCCATCTGCTGTTTTAAATCAGCCCTGAACCTGCAAGGCCGATGCTGACATAGACTCAACCGGTTGGGACCTGTCTACGTCATGAAATGTATATAAAAAAGACTCTAATCAGTGTCAGGCAGTCTCCCCATGTCTCCTGACCCATACACTACACAGCCACGAGGCCTCCTACAGTCGATGTTCCCTCCCAGGAGTGAGCGTTCCAGCTGTATCTGAGGGTGGAGTTACATTTTAAAGATAAATACTCCCATTTACGAAAGGTCATAAGGTCGTATGTAAGTCAGATTCTAGAAGTGAAATACAAAACTTGCTCTTTCTTTCCACATGAAGTTGAAACTGCTGCAAAAACATTTTTCTCTCACCGGCAACCACGAAAAGGAAATCTAAGTCTGAAAGGTCTTCAGAGATGTCCAATAGAAATTATGTAACATTAGCTTATTAAAGAAACATTAACCCGGATACTTTTATATGGTGTACAGCAGACTATATGGCACACTGCATCGGGACTATATGTACTGGCTATTCCTAAACTCTCCAGTCTCCTTCTCACCCGTCTCTCTCTCTACCTCCCCCTCCCACCCTCTGATCTGCTCTATCTGTATTTTGGTCTGAGAAGAAGGTCACTACAAGTGAAAGCGGGGGTGGCAAACCACATATTACATCCTGAGGCCCCATTAACCCCCAGCCTCTAACATATTTTGGTCACTACGCATTCCTAACATCCCTAACAGTCAGAGTGACAGTGGGACGAAGGGAATGTTTTGAACTGATACGAGCATTCAACATATGCAACTGATTTTCACAAGGAAGACCCCAGTTGACATCTATTAGTCACTGAGTTGCATTCAAGTCGGCAGTCAAAACACAGGTAGACGTGTTAATACTGTCAAAACCCAAAACTAAATATGATTAGAAAAGCATGAGTTACACTTTGTAAAGCCAAAGTGGAGAAATCATCCAAATCCAATCCATAGCTCAGCAAGCTAACTAGGCAGCGCAGGTCTGTCAAGTTTTGGAGTTCTTAACGTGCCAGGCGTAAAAGACTTTAGACACTTGTGTCATTTCTTTTGGCTTTACAAAACTGAAAACACAAGAGCAAAAGTGTAATGAATAGATGATACAGTGTGTTTGTCTGCTCTATTGTAAGCTGCAAACGTTAGCCTGCCTGGCCCAACTAGCTTAATAGCCTATAAAGTAGTAAAAGTAGCGTAACATAACGCAGGCCAAGGCCAAGAGGTAGCACGCATTAGTTAACTACATGCATTAAGGGACGTCAGGTTACGTTTGAAAAAGCCCCGTTCAGAATTAGTTCTATTTCAGAGTTTAGGTTAACGTTCTTGGCTCTGTGGTGCTCTTTGTTGGATTTGGGGAAGTTTACCCGAGAGACGTTTTCCAGACTCATCAGTTAGTCTTCATGGTCAAGTATGTTTTTCTGTAGCAAGCATCCGGGGCATATCTATCATGAGCTGGTAAAGTTTCACAGTAAAATGATGTGAAACAAAACAGCTGGAAACAAAAAGTCTTCAACTAACTCTGGGAGTTTTCACTTGCTAGCCACAGCTGATAAAATCTACCAGCAACAGTCAGTTCAGATGGCAAAACTAAAAATTAGAAGCCAGCCTTTGTCTACTTCTATCTGAAATCAAAGACCAATTGTTTCAAAACTTGCTGTGAATTTCGAGTTGAAAATCTAAAGGCCAGTTCAGACCAAAGAGTCACAATACTCGTTTTAGAGAGTCGCAGGGAAAAGTTGCAGCCGTTGTGATCTGGTCCGTCTCAGCTCGACTCGAGCCGGCTGATGGCGTCGCCTGTGACTCAGCTTGTAGAACGTAAGGCACGTCACCTGTTTAAACCGCCAATCAGCTCGTAGCAAAGTCAGCTGGTCACCTCAACCATGGATATATCTATGATCTCAACCCTCTCGTTTTTTTATGTTTTCGCCGTTTCATCAATACAAGTAACTCACCATCACTATCCTCATTCATATTTTAAAACGCTACAAATTATATCCAACTACCAAAAAAGCCTGAAAAGCCGGCAGTTAGAAAGGAAGCATAGAGAGTCGTTGCTATGGAAACGATATACCGTCTCGTCTAGTCGCTTTGGTGTAAACTGGCAGGTTTCAGAACGTTGCAGACCGGCACATTGCAAGGAGTTTCAACTCGTCATGTTGCGAATCTTTGGTCTGAACTGGTCTTAATACAGTTCTGATTGTAAACTGCACGTGCCAACCGAAAACGGAAAGCTCGTCAGGCATAGCAACAGTAACTAAGGAGGCGGGCCTTAGCAAACGGTCAGTTGTAACATTGAAAATCACATTTAATCGCCCTCACTTTTTTTCCCCCTCCTCTCAGCCTTAATCACCGTCTCATTTCTAAAATATGACATGCTGTGGTCTCTGGGCCGGGGGTCTGCGGGGGCAAGGTTTGAGGTGGGCCAACACCAGATGGAGTGAGCAGCCAGGACCGCCAAGAAATGCAGGGGAGGTTTCCTGCCCCGGATCCTGGGCTGGGAACACAGTATCCCATATGCCTCTTCCATCCCCAGACCCCCTAGAGGACGAGAGACAGGGCGGGATCACACTGTGTTCCTATACTCAAAATACCTCCACTTGGCCTGCTGGCTCCACTCCTGAACCTCTCTGCTGCTGGATTTCATGTCTTCTTCTTCTCCGTCCACACGTGACCCTCTGGCTCTTGTTCATTGCCTTGGACTTTGACTCTCGCTTTACTTCTTGTTTCTGCCTTTTCCTCACTCCCACCCCTTGCTGTGACACTTTGTCCACTTCTTTTTCCTGTCTGCTGTGTGTGGGGGCGTGTACGTGCGAGTCTCAGAGGGGCCGACTGGAAGCAGCAGTTGTGGTCTGGCCTGTGGTCAGGCACTGATTCACTGATTTGCAAAGCGTAATGACATAATACGATGATTTGTGCTACAAATTGTTGAATGGCAATAATGTTCCCAAGAGTGATTTTCATTTTGATATATGTCACAATCGGAGGTTCTGGTGCCTTTAGACTGCAACATTCAGCTGAAGCCAAGAGCTAAAACAGCAATAGAGACAGAAAACTCTTGACACTTGAGACAACATATATCATAGATCACAGGCTTCACTGAGCCAGTTCACACAAATCTGAGAAGGAGGAAAAAGTATTAAGTCACTCTACGGTTGATAAAGGACATTACTATTCCCTTATCAGATCTGCGGCTAACACAGCCAGATGAATGTATGGGAAATCCCATTCTTTCTGCCTCAACAGACAGTGATTGTGTCATGAGGGCCGAGAGGCTGGGGGCCCACAAATCACTTCTGTGATCATCAGCCCTCTAAATCCAATATGATGTCCAGTGGCTCCACGTGAACTTTCACACTGTCTGTTTACTTGGCTCTAGAAGTCTCAGGCTCATCCAATTACCTTGCTTAAGATTATGTGGGGGCCACTAATGATTTAAAAAAAAAAAAAAGCTAGACAAAATGCTTCTGGGCGGACGCCAAAATGAGAGGCTCCCAGGGGCTGCTGGTGTGGGGGTGGAGGACAGTGGATTGAAATAGCTGTCCAGGCCGCGGGGAAAGCCCCTGTAAAATCTGGGACAGTGACCGCAGGCCTGCCTGATGGACACACAGCTGTAGTAGCGGCGGTTGTTGTAGGAGTGACGTTAAGTGATGGGCCATTTGGCAGCACTATGCAGAATATTTTGTTTGGTTCTGTTTGTGGCCCAGAAGATGGGAAACAAGCTAGGTCCATGTTCACGAGAGGTCCTGGGGGAGCGGAGGACCAGAGGGAGGAGATTCTGCCAAAATGCCATGTTGGCTTGGCATGACTGTGGCAATGACACGCATCCTACGCCATGCTAGTTCTGCTCAAGGGGACTGACTTTGTCTCAAACAGAGGTCAATGAAAGGCAACATTTTGACATCAGACATAGCTCACATAGTTGCACAAGGCCATGGTAGCACGTACTGTCCAACAGTACAAATAAACAACAGTAAACTCAAAGCGACACTATCAGTTTCTATTGAACTGATGGAACAATTTAAGCACATTTTTGAAATATCACACAAAGTAAATGGGCATTGCTTGTTTTTCTAATCTTGACTAAACAGTAGGGTCTAGCGTAATGCTCCACTGCACACTTAATTATGGATGTTAGATAAATTCTGGACATCATCTGTGTGTACAGAATCGAAAATTATTCACTGTCGCCGGAGGATTAACTGCTGCACAAAAGAATAATGGTTTGCAGACATTTATTAGACAGGAGTCGAGGGTCGAGGGAATAAACCGTGTGAACTTGTTGTCCCGTTAGCAACCAAGCTAAGCTAATGAGCTAATGCTGCTCATTAGCTCTGAGAGATTTATTTCCCCTCCTCAATAGCTTTTTATTGAAGAAAATGGTGTACAATGGTGAACAAAATACCAGCGGGAGTAACAACAGAGAGAATCTCTGAGAGCCATTGTGACTGACTAGCGCTAGCTTGGCTGGCTAACATGTTAGCGGTTAGCCTGCCAGCTACAGCAGTATAGTCCCTTTGTCACCAAGCTTCAAGAACCAAATATTTTGCAAACACGTGCAGATTATTTTTGCTGTACCACTCTCTGGTGTGACCAGGCCTTTAAGGGGTTACGCCGTCACTACAACGACGCACAGAATAAAAACACACTGTATTTTCTGTATTTCCTTTACTAATTACAATCAAGATCACATTTGCTGCAACCTTTCCAACAACACCCAGGATTCACTGTGAACACAGATCAAACCCACACATCCATGTCATGTCGTCACGCAACTGCATGCAACTCTACAACTGTAATGTGAGCAAAATAACAGGACAAAAACTGACATGATTTGTTGGAATCTGACAAAACGTGACTGGTTTTCTGTTGGCTAGGTTTGAACTGGAGGTTAATACAGCACCACTGCAAAGCACCATGTAACAAGTTCCTAGCAGCCTTGGGTTATACTGTGCTAAACACCTAGGGTCAGATGTATAAACCAGCATAAAGTAAGACACTGTAATTCTTTAAAAAAGTGAACAAGGAAGTGTGAGAATACTGGCCCAGTACAACAGGGAACCCTCTGTGGGTAAATTGTGGATATCATGCACAGTTCAATCATTTAATAAAAACAAACAGGCTTGATTTAATGCCTAATTGCATTCACTGTTTTTGTGTATCATGGGGGCTGCGCTGTATACAAACTGAACACGCATACCAAGTATACCTGTTCCCATGGCAACAGCACCTAGAATAGGTAATTATTTATAATATGCGACCACGTTATCTGATAATTCCCACAGTCCCTCATGTGCAGAACCACAGGCTGCAGGCAACATATTAAGTGCAATAAACATGGACGGGATGGGCAAAATGATGGAAAGCGTGTTCACGACCCTAAAATAAAGAGGATCTAATGAAAAATGAAAATGTCTCCATCATCGACCGATATATTTTGAGCAGCCTGGTGATGCCATGCGCAGCTGGTAGCACCATAAGCAAACATCGTGCCCTTCACTGAGCTATGAATCATATGTAGGGGGAAGTTTGCAGACAGGGGCCCTTGTGAATGTGAATGCGATGGTGTGGATATAGCTCCGGTCATGTCAGACTGTGTGGGAAAAACAAAGAGGGGCAGGCCGAGTCACATGGGTCGTCCTGCTCCCAAAGACGGGACTCTCTCTCTCTCTCTCTTTCCTTTCAATCTCTCGCTCATTCCTTCTCTCACTGGCAGGCCCACCGTTACTTCTGTCACACACACACACACACACACACACACACACACACACACACACACGCTCCATTGTGTTCTCTATTTATGCTTTATTGCCTTTATGCTAGTGCCTTGCAGTGCAGGAGTGTAACTAAAGTACATTAACTCAAGTACTTGAGTACAAATTTGAGGTACTTTGCTTTCATGCCACTATATACTTCTACTCCACTACAGTTGTTTGATAGTTACTAGTTACTTTACAAATTACATTTTTGCATTAAAAAACTACCCCAAGTAGAGCTGAAATGATTTGTCGATTGATCGATACGTCGACTGACAGAAAATTAATTGGCGACTATTTTGATAATCGTCCTTTTTCATGCAAGACATTTCGTGGTTCCAGCTTCCCAATACATTTAAATTTATTATAATTATTATTTTGAGGTTTGGACTGTTGGTCGGACAAAACAGGCATTGTGAAGTTGTCACTTTGGGCATTTCTCAGTATTTTTAATTGATTAATTGAGGAAATAATCAGCAGATTAATCCATAAAAGAAATAATCAATAGTTGCAGTCCTATACAAAATAGTTAAATGAGTTCCACCTCAACCAACAACAGCAATAAAATGCTGCTTACACATTAATGCATGAGTAATAATAATAATATAATTATATAATATATAATAATAAATCAGTCACAGCAGCCATTTTTCTTTACTTTGAATACTTTAAGTACATTTTCCTAATTAAACGTACATACTTTTTCTGAAGGATATGAATACTTCCTCCACCACTGGGGCCTTTTTCGCCTCTTAATAATGTCATAATATATCATTCTTATGCATTTCTTTATTACACAAAATACACTTTTATTGTTATTTTACTGGTTTCAACATTATTGTTGTGCCTTAGGTTGTAGTCAGTACATGTGTAAAGATGTGGTGGAAGATCATGTGTGTGTGTGTGTGTAGCTCACACACACACACACACACACACACACACACACTGTTCAACAGTCATACAGTAGTAACATGCAACCCATACATGTTATGTAACAGTCTGCTGTATGTAGGAGTATGTGTGTGAGTACAGTACATATGCATACAATATACAGTATGTGGGCTTATGTTTGTATGAGCATATATGTGTGTTTATAACAGTTTGTGTATATGTACCCCATGCAATTAAGCATTTGGCTTTAGCTAGTTTAGTTTTAATCTCTATCTTTTACACCTTTTACCTTTTATTTTTATCACTAAGCTTAAGTGAAGTGAGGTTTAAGTTTAGAATAAGCAGCACTAGTTATTAGTATTTCGTTTGACAGTTATATACAGTACATGTTAGAACAGTCCTGGCTGTATTTCGTTATTTTGAAACTGTCAGCCATTCGAGAGGGCAGAGTGATCTCTGTTCTTTTCAGTAAAAATGAAAAATGAAATACACAAATACACATATGTAGGTGTATTTACATTTGCTGTGTCAGTGCACAGTATACACCTTTGTGCAGTGATTACCAGTTAATGGGACAAGCAAGAAAAAATATATATTTCTGTAACTAAAATTAGCTTTTTCTGGTGAAATACTGCACACTTTCATCTCTTCGGGCCTTTAAAATTACACAGTGTCTTCCTGACGCCCCTCTTTTTTTATAGTGTCACAAGTAAAGATGGTTGGGGACCACTGCTGTTTTGTATGCAGGTATGTGCACCCACTCTCGCTGTATTTGCTGTATTTTTTAGGAAAATAAAATGATTGTTCAGAACAATTAGCAGCTTGGTAGGCTCAAAATTTAAGCATTTAAGAATTTTGCAAGTTTAGCAGTACTATTATCTAATAATTAATAAAAAGTTAATAATAAAAAGTTTATTTGTTGCTGCTACTGGCTTTATTTATTATTGATAAATAATTTGCTAATACTTTACAGATCTGTCATAAGTCATTAATAACTTTTGGGTTGCCAGGTTTTGAAAAATCCCTTTTTCCCCTTCTGATTTTGGTCCAGGTCCTCACCATTTTTCTATAAGGTCAAAGGTCAAACGGTCCATTTAAGCGGCCTTAATGATGAATTAAACAGAAGACAAAGAAAGTGTTTTTCTTATTAAGGCCTTATAACTGCTCTATAAAGCATTAGTAAATCATTTATTGACCTTTAATAGGTAATTGGCTACAACTTATACCCTTTAAAAACGGTTCTTTATTAGAAAGTGGAACTGCAAATCACACTGATGTAAAACGACAGAATGATGTTCTGCAGCTGTAACAAGTCCCCTGACGTACATTAAAGTTATATGTGATTAATGCATCCATAAAGAAAACCATACGACCCCCACCCTCTCTTCTACACGCTGAAACAAAAACAAAACAAACAAAAGCATATATACACGAAACTGTTGGGTAAAAACAAAGCTATTTTAAAAATCCTTCTGGTCACATTGCACCTGTTAACCAACCGCTGGCACTGTTTTCCGAGGCCGACAGGAAAAGGTCTCGAAATAGCTTTCCCATGAGTCTCTGGTCTAAAATAAAATAAAAGGGGCTGGCAGGAGCCGCCCACCGCACTGTTGCGACCCTGTCATGGGAACCATGCTAAACTGTCTGTGGAGATTTGAGCAGAATAAATGAAACAGCCATCCCTGAGTATCTCTATTTACATATCGCTAATGCAAATGCTCATTTATCTTCAGCAAATAATAAATACACAAGAGAACGGAGGCTACTTCTGCATCTGTATGCTTGTCTGTGTGTTTGCATGTGTGCCGGCGCTTGCACGCAGGTTCGACATGTGCTCGTCGTGTGTGTGGCGATGCCTTGTTGACTCGACTCAGACGCGATGAGCGAGAGGAGGAATAAGCAGTTCGCATTAACAGTGTGGGAGCGGAGAGCCAATAAGACCTGTAAACAAAAAAGGGCATGCTAGCCATTATCGCCAAAGTAAACACATGCACACGCAGCACGCCTCAACAAAAACATTTACATTCAACACCACACAAAAGACCATTTATTAAAAGAAAACAATAATGCTTCACAACTTACAAAGCTGAAGCATCTCTGAAAACCCAAACAGGCTCTATCCACCAAAGAAAAGAGAGGATTCCACTGAAATGAATCAGGTTTTTTGGGGGCGCTGGAGCAGAATCGGCTTAACTGAAGCACACCAACCAGCGCCGTTCACCTTTCCCTGCTTCATTCTCAGACTGCACTCTATTTTAGGGACCTCTGATGACTCCGTCTTGGCCACATCTCCCTTTTTCCACTGTAGAAAAAAAAGTTATTCATAATCCTCCCAATAACTCAACACTGTTTGTCTATCGTGATAAAGCAAAGGGAGCGTTCACAATCTAAATTTGCATTCTTCAGAAGTGAATGGCTTTGTCAGCTGGAGGAATACAGTTTGCTGCGTCTGCCTCCACCCGCTGCAGGGAGGCTGTTTACATGGGGACAGCTCAGAGATCCAGAGAGGAGACAACGCTCCTGGCTTCTCCCCACAAGAAAGGCCTCCGTGGGTGGGCAGCGTTTCACCCGCTGATGCTCCAAGATCATCCCTGAGACGCACAAGAAGAATAAAACTCTCAGAGGAATTGACAGATTTTGTGCCAAATGGTCCATTTTATGGCACGGCCCCTCCTCTCAGCTGCATTATCTGGACTTTAGAGCCTGTCACTTTTAAAGGGGAAAGTTGAAAAATGACCAGAGATTAGCCTCAAAATAGAAACAGAAGGTCGCTGACAGAGGGAATCCCCTTTAATCTCGTCTGTGTGGTTTCGGAGAACTTTCGGGTGCAGGTCAAGACCAAGAGACCAGAGGTTAGAGGTGGGCCAAGTGATCTGAGGGGTCACGGGACGGGACCTCAGATCCTGTACTGCTCTCGGCTATCTTGGCTTAAAGTAATCAAAAACATGAGCTGGAGTGATTCCCAGAGTGTATTCCTAGATAATACAAGTGAGAAAGCTCTGGCAGATAACATGGAGAAACAGTCACAGTTTGGCCTTTTAGTGTGAGGCACAACTTGTTTTTTGTTGTGTTCTTAGGGCCGACAAACAGTTTATTTGAAGTGTTACAATGTTCTGATATTGGGCCAAGTGAAAGCAATTTTCACTAAAACTTGGGTGGCCATAGATACCTGCACCTGAGAGGCCTAAAACTGCAGTTTGTACTAAGTGTGGTGCAGTCCGTCCAGAGTGAGAACGTAATCCCAGTCAACCCAGAGGAGCAGCACCGTAATGCAAGGATAAACTGCAGTCAAACACAGCTAATGCCTCTGTTCAGCTATTTCCTCCAGCCCCAAGTATGGAGCCCCAAAACAAATGTGAAAGGCAGTAAAAGATTGTCAGACAAAATATAAATGAAACAACAATACATTATAGTTAAATATAAAGTTACTTTTCCTTTAACCTCAAGTCAGTTGATAAAATAAATCAAAACTAGCTAAACACACTGAGTACCAGCCTTTCAGCTACATACCTAGATGTAGCTAATATTGGTCAGAAAACTACACCAGTGCAGTTAATATTGATTCTCTGCACTGCTGTAGTGTCACTGTATCAACTCTTCTAACAGTAGCTAACACATTTTAGTCAGCCGACTAAAGTTAGCTCCTTAGTCGACTGACGTTAGCGCGTTACTGGAGTTAGGAAGTTAACTCAAAAAGTTAAAGTTAAAGTTTTCAGTTTATTTAACATTATGAGAAAGGAGTCATTAAACCACACGCATATCTACAAAGAGTCAAGGAAGACATAATAAAGTCCAAGACCAGGTCCAAGGTTCTCATTGTGGTTCTTGATGAAGAGGAAAAATATGCACTTAAGAAAATGTCTTCCTAAAGTTTCTTCCTAACTATTTCTGCAGCACTAAACTGCTAATATCTCTGTCTTGCATGTTAGCTTACAGAAACTTGTGTCTGTGAACTTCTAATTAGCATTAGCAGCTAACAAACACTGTTAGTGATTGCTTACCGACTACACTGATTAGGTTAAAGAAAAAAGACGAAAAGATATTCTCTTTTTGCTGACTGAACGAAGGTTCAAGTTCTCCTTAACGATTCATTAATAATCAGGTCGTTCCTGATTCATTCCTCTCTCGTTCATTAGTAACTACTCACATTTTTGTGTACCGTATTGGAAAGCGCTATTGTTTTATTTGTTTAACACTACATTTTAGTTATTTAACTAACTGTATTATTTATTTGTTAATGTATTCAGTTATATTTTTGACTTGGCTGATAATATTTTACTGCCTTTTGTCCGTTCTGGGGCTCCATAGCTATGAAAACCACAGACAGAGCAAATTATGGCAACACAAAGTCATGTTTATCTCAAGTTACGTTGCATGGGATCAGATTTATTTTATTCAATCTCTCTCTGCCACCAAAATCCGGGATAAAAAACAGCATTAACACTTTGATTGCATGCGTGAGTGGAATTTGAGGATCACCTGCCAGTACAGCATCTTATCTCCTCGCTCTGACTAAGCTGAACTTAGGCATGACTTTTTCTTTCAGCAGGGAATTTACGGGCATCAAACCGAAACACTTTGTTCTACACTCAGCCTCCCATCTCTGTTTTCTCCCACAGCCTAGAGGCGGTACAAGAAGCGGGGCTCTATCCTACCATCTGAACTTCATTACTTTGCTCGTAGGTATGTCTCGTATCTTGTCTTGTTTTGTTTTTTTTATACATAATTCATGGGTCACAAAGTCAGGTTTGAACCTGTGATTCACCCAAGATCTTTGAGATCTTGACTGGCACTGAGGGGTTGTTCTGCTATACTTATCATGCACAATGTAAATTCATCTGAGCGTTTCTGTCTCTCATCATACGTACATTTTCCCTGAACAAGAAAGTTCCAGAGCTATATGTTGGAACGGGTTCTGTATGAGTCCCAACTGAAAAACAACTTGCATTTTATATCTCCATGGGGCACCAATCACTCCTATTCGTAAGCTTGTATATTATACTCCTCCAATCCAAAATGTTACAGCTCAACAAAACACAAAAACTAGTTCCTACCTCGCCATGAATCCCTACATCAATGTAAAGGGTGCGCACACTATCCCATAAAAAGGCTAAAAATAGGGTCAGCTTTCCTTTTGAGTATTATTCAATGACATATAGCAAAAGAATGCTCCTAATGTATAGATGTAGTTTATTCTGTAAGTGAAAGAAGCAGTTGACGCTTAGAGCTATAGACACATATTAACCAGAAAAGACATCGGTAACGATTCCTAAATAATTTCTCTGATCCCTTTCGACCCATTCCTCTACCTATCCCGTCCGACCACACTGACATAAAACACTGTGAACATGGGAAAAGTCCTCCCCTCCATCATAGGTCAAGCAATTCATCCCGAGCGGAGGAATTAAAGAAAGCAGAGATATCATCAGATGATAATCCCCTCTGAGATTCGGGGATGCTGTGATCTCGTGACCTGTGCTGACCCTTTTTCAAAATGTGTTATTCCAAAGAATCTAGCTGTATGGTTTGGTATACAGCTTTGGGAACAGCATTGTGACCTCTGTTTGACCTCTGTGTTCACCTTTGACCCAGAGGAAGTTGTAAAAGAAGAGTAATCTACTGTCAGTAAAAGGCATTTAACTGTTCTGAGGTCATGAAACGACGCTGGCATGAGATCCGAAGTGCCTCTAAACTGACAACATCAAGGTGCCACGAGATGAGGTAAGATTGGGTGGTCATATAGGGTGTGTGTGCGTTTCAGGGGAAGGGGTCTCATACATATTGTTATCTGTGAGGCATCTTTCCAGGAAAATGAATTGAAAAAAAAAACGCTAACATAAAATACATGTACAGAAACCAGAGGGATGTTTGAGTGACACTAGTTTGATGTTGCAGGTCTCCTGACACACAACGCCGTTTGGAAATAAGCCCTATACGCTGCCGAGGCTTGACAGTAGAAAGGCCCCGTGAGCTTCGCTGTGACAGGCTGTAATAAATGTCACAACCATGAACTCTTTCTCATACAGACAAAAGGCACACCATTGAGCAGGTAACGCACACAGTAGGCCTGCAAACTTGCTACCGAGAGTCAAACTAAAACAGCTCCCGCAGATTGATACATATTTTGGTATTTTGGGAGGGAACTTTTATGGGGTGGAAAATGTACACAGTCAGTTTTCATGAGGGCCAGTAATGTTTAAATCCCTGCAGACGAGCTATAAAATCATCATTCTGAGATATTATACGAGTGTCAGGGCTTTTTTTTATAAATGACTGTTTTTAACATGGGACCAAATGTAAAAGCTAATAGCTCTGGTACTTACAGTATAGTGGTCACTACGGGAAAGCAAGAAAATGTCTGGGTAATAAAGGTGTTTGCTTTGAGTGTTGAGGGCAGGTTTAAGTATAAAATAAGAGCATTATAGAACTGTGAGCTCAAGATGGATTGATTAGGTGTTCTGGGCGTTCAAATTATTCTGGGGAGCTCCCCCGAGAGCTACATACCTTCAAGGACTTTTTTTCTGTTTTCATTGGCACTGTTGAAGTGACGTAAGCCGGCTGGCGATTGGTATAGCGTCACTCACAAGATTTTTATATTTTGCTTTGACGAGTCAAAATCGTCGCATATACGCTCAATAAAGCCTGGACTTCATTGTCGGTCCATTTGTCTGTATTTTGGTAGATTTACACAGGTTTTTAAAGATTGCGGTTGCCGGTGCTGCATTGGCTCATGTGTTCGACCAAAAAACGTACACTTATGTCAGTCATGGTTCCTCTTGTGCTGGGAGAGTACCTACTCTGAAGTAGGAGCTAAAAAAGTCCCTCAAAAATGGCGCTCTAAGAACTACGATCGTTCCCAGTTCTTACAATGCGAACACAATAAAAAGGGAAGAGGTCCTCCAACTGTTCTTTGAACTATGAAAAAGTTCCTCCAGTCTGAAAATGCCTATTGAGAGCTGACAGGTAGTTCTATCAGTCTACCTGTCAGAAAAACTCAACATCACAAGTAGCCTCGCAGGGCCAAACCACATCTGGCCAGCTCAGTTATACAGTGACATTTTAGTCTGGAAAACATCTGCTTGAAAATCGATTCAGCTCCATCTGATACATATTGGATGACCCAGTAAACATGAAGTTGATGACACGATCCTCCAAAAACCTATTAAAACTAGGTGTTATGCACATGGTGTATTTATTCAGGAACTAATTTTGGTGGTAAACAAGACATTTGACAAAAAGAGAAGAACTATCTATCATCTACTATACAGCCAACTTCAAATCACATCTGTCTCATACTAATTGAATGCAATTCAAATGAGCAAAGCAACAGTTGCTGGGATGGCTTTGCCAGGATACTTCACAACATTACTTGCTAGTAAATTTCATGTAAAGCAGTGGGATGATGCACTGAGTTAGTGACTGGCCCAGGACTATACCTGTCCTACTTTGGATGAATTGTTTTACCTGCTGTTGTATAAAACGTAAAACAAAAAGATTTCCCCTGAGGTCTGTGTAGGGAACGCTATGTAACTGAGTAAGTAAAGTACAGAGTGCTAATGTCATAAATGAATAGAGTCTTGTATAAAAATTATGTATCGTTGTCCTAAATCAAAGAATAAGCAGATGTTCAGACAGAAAATAGTACTGCGTTTAAAAAAAATAAAGAATTCAAGGGTCTGCACTGGTTTGGGGTGAGATGATAAGATATGAAGTCCAGTTTGAGTAATACACATATTAATTTTAGAGATTATAAGATGCCAAAACACAACACAGTAACGGTATAAGACAGGATTTTACAACTCTGTAAAGCTTTTTATCCTCCGTCTCACCAGTCGAGAGGTAAACAGAAGAAGTATGTGTAACCCGTAGTAATACAAATGCACTAAAATATCACTGTTGTAGCTCCAATTGGCTCCAAAGTCTTTTCAATAACTCTCATCTAAAACGAACAGCTATTAAACAAATGCGAGGCTGACAGAAATCCTACCTGTTCACTGGTTGTCACCTGGCATTCCTGTTTCCAGCCTGGTGTCCTCCACTGCACCTGTCAGAGAGACATATAATGATAATGTGAAACACGATGAACATACACTCACCTGTACAGTCTAATGCAATCCAATACAGCTGTTCTGCCATAAAGTCTGCTGTTATGATGCCTGTAAGGTTTGTTCTTTGTTGACACCGTCATTAATTCAATTATATGTTTCAGCACTGAGGTCATAGTTAGTGATGGTGTCATACTGGACTGCCTCCCCTCATGCATGTAAACAGGGAGGACAAAAAATTAGGAACACTTACCAATACGGTAACACTTTATATTAAGGTCCTTGTAATAGGTGTTAGTTAATAATAGGTAATAAGGCCCTTATGAGTCCTTATAAGATGCTTATTAACATTATTATGTGTTAATAAGTCTATATAAGTGTTAATAATAGCATCCTAAACACGTTTATTGTTAGATTATAGACTTTTTAATTCATTTTTTATTAACATTTTTTCAACCTTGACAACATATAGTGCTGAGTCCAGATGGAGGAGCTGCATCAAACATAGTTAACTGATAATAAGCACATAATAAAGGATTTATTAACCTTAACAAGGCATTGTTCTCGCTTTAGATCCGGTAGCTGCAAAAAGCATAGTTAACTGTTAATAAATTAATAATAAAGGGTTCTTTTAACCTTAATAAAGCACTAAAAAAGCTAAGTAAAGGTTTAACAACAGAATAGGAAAGTTAGTAAGACTCAGTAAATGAGTTTTATAAACAATTATAAGAAACTTATAAGGTAGTCTATAAATTGTTAACATGTTTCTTGCTAGTGCTTATAAATGTCTTATAATATAACATAATGTGTTTATGATGCTATTATTAACACTTATATAGTCTTATTAACACATAATGTCAATAAGCATCTTATAAGGGCCTTACTACCTATTAACTAGCGCTTATTACAAGGACTTTAATATAAAGCGTTACCATAACGGTAAATTGAATTTACACATTTCCTACAATGTCAACAAAAACAAAAAAATTATAAACTTGTAAAGGTAGAATTCATGGCAGAGCTGTTGTATTGAATTGCAACAGATTGCACAGAGGTACCTAATAAAGTGGCCACTGAGTGGTTATAATAAAATCTTATAATAAACATAAAATATACTGTATTCTGAGTCATTTGTTATGCACCAAATAGTGATTGACCGATAACTACCACCATCAGCATCAACAACTTCATCTCCAACCTCATCTTTCATCATCAACATCATTGCTCTCCGTCAGAACTGGCGGAGTGGGATTTGAAAACAGCCTCCATCTGTTTCGTTTCTGCCTCTGATTGACAGCGCATCAAAGCGATGAGGCACAACCCCTGAAAGCTCCAGCTATCCCTGCGGATCATGATGCTTGGACGCG